>JBAMJV010009728.1:2500-84726 GCA_037951105.1 Echinarachnius parma
GTGGCACATCACAAACCATGCAACACCTCCTTCAGTGTCCTAACCTTGAGGAACAGTGTAGTCAAGAAGATCTGGTGGTTGCGAATGAGACAGCCCTGCGATGTGCAAAGTCATGGCCAAATATTTAATATTCTAGACTAGTAGTGTAGCGTAGTGTAGAGTAGTGTAGATGTAGGATACGAAATAAGAAGTTCGTAGTGTTATTGTGCAGGTTTTGGTAACTAAAGCTCAGCTCTACCAAAACTGTACTACCCCTTTAAGATAATGTTTTCCTGGCCATGGATCCAACTATAAGCGCCAGATTTACAAGTGCGTTTTTTTTCGAGTCAGACGAATGATGTTAAAGGGATCTATATAGTAACTTTGTTAATATTTGCAAAACTAATGACAAAGGTTTGATAAATGTGAACTGATATGTCCACGGAGTGATGTGTAGAAATTCCATGGTAATAAATTAATGTCATTATGACCAAGTAAGCGAGCAAAACTGCAAATTGATACTCGCTAACTCATGACACTGACTATGTAACCTACATTTATAATTATCCACTAGATAATCATCATACATATCTTTATAACGAAATAGAAACTCGGAAAACCAAATAATTTGTATGCGTCTATCGGTAATAAGAACACCGACGACCAGGTACGTGCATGAGAACCCCCAAGAGTTCCAATTAAATTATGCGGATTTTGACAATGTTATCTAAATCCTTTGTTTAGAGACTTCCTGTTTAGAGGATGACTGCATTTTCAATTCAATTAAATAATCCCAATTCAATTCATATTTATTTGGCATTCATGAAATGATTTATATAATGATAGAGAGTCATGCAATATAACAAAAGAAAATTATCCCGGGGTTGTGAAACTTAATCAAAACAACTGTAACCGTGCATGGGTACTGTAGCCATGCATTTTACACATTCAAAAGAACCTAAATATGTTCCTAGTATACTGGTGAGTTACGAGGTCATTGTGAAAGCGTCACCCATTGGGATCCCGGTCTGATATTTGGATAATGATATAAGTTAGAACGATGGATATTATAATAGTATACCGTGGAGAAAATACCATGCCCAATCGAATCATGATTTCAATTCAATGAAATTATATTGCTTTCTAAGTGCGAAAACTTTTTTCCGTGAATCAACAATGATGTAATTACAGTCGTTTGTGTGTGTTTCTACCATCTCTTGGAACCAATTTCAAACTCAAGTAGTATATTTAATGATTATTTTGCGCATCGAAACTTATCGTCATTTTGTTGCGAGACCTACATCTATTTATTAATGACATAATTAAAATGTCTTCTTCAGTTAAAATATCTAAAGCAAGTGAACCAAATAACATTTCACCTCGTGTTGTAAAAGAATGTATTTATTTGTGTGTACATCCATTATGTGATATTTTAATAAGTCATTAAGCTCTCGATTTTTACCTGATAAATTCAAGATTGCCAAAAGTATTTCTTCGTTTAAAAAAGATAATTCTGAAAAGACCTGTTGCAATTCTTTCAATTTTTTCAAAATTATTAGAAACATTAATATAATGACAGACTGTATAATTTCTTTTGCATTTTTGCATTTTTGAACTTGAAACTGTGCAATCTGGTGCATACCTAAAAGAACATTCTGACTAATAGTTTTAACTCCGCTCCCGGCGCGCCGCGGCGGTGTCACCTCGTATTCAGAGGTATGACACATCATCGTTAAAATGACCCCCTATTTTGCAGGGTTTCAAGTACACTTTAAGAAAATTAGACCCCTTTCTATCGCAAAAACGAGTACAAAGTGCCATTTAAAAGAGACCCTAGTTTTTGCATTTCAGGTACATAGCCTACTTTACAAAGACCCTCTATTTTCACGATTTCAAGGAACAAAAAACTAGTACCCTTGCAAAATGTTTTACATCTCGCGAACATCGTCGCGTGCATAAAAATAAACCTTGTAGCCATCACAAAAACATACCTAAATTTCAAATTTCGTGAACATCGTCTTGAAAAGAATTGTCGCGTACACGGCCTTTAAAAAAAAACTCTGCCATACATCGTCATGAAAAAAAGACTCTATTTTGTCCATTTCCGCGTGCAAGTTAATATCGCGTTCACAATATGCGAAAAAGAACCCTTTTCAATCGAAATTGTGAACGATCATGCGTGTCCATGGCCATGATAACAATTATTATATGAACTTCATAACAATTATAACTAGAAGGCCGACAAAGTCAGCATACCCACGCCTCCCATTAGCCCTGTTCTACCCCTTCGTCGGCCTCAACCCTGTTTTGCTTACCGATGCATCCTAAAAACATAGTGATCAACCGTTGAACAGAACGAGTGTATGAACTGTATGTTTATCTTAAGCGTATAAGTTTAAATTGCATGTAAATTGTCCACTTGAGAGGATCATCACCATTGTTCTGGTCATTGGGCCAGGATGTGTGCATTAATGCCATTAATAAAAATGAACATCTGTTCATCTTCACATTAGTGTCGGGTCAATAATAATTATTAAATAAATAAATGTATTTTTCGGAAACTTACCAATTTCTTGGCGCTTCAAAGTTCAGATCAGCGTGTTGCAATTCAATTCCGTTCCGTATTAATTAACCCGGAATCGAAAGTACCGTACCATAACATATGGTACCGTGCGCGCGATCGCGATGCACACCTGGACTAAACTTGTTAGTTGCTGCTCTGTTACCGTACCGCGCCTATAACGTGCAGATATTATTTAGGCACACACGTGCATTAAATACATACTCAAACTTCAAGGTTCCACAGAATTTGCAGGGGTCAACCAATCATCACCAAAATCTAATCGATTCTTCCATGTCACTATCCAAACATTCCCTGAAAATTTGGTGCAAATCCGTTCACCCGTTCTCTAGTTATCTTGTACACAAACAAACAAAAAAACAAAAAAAACAAAAAACAGACAAACAAACAAACATACGGAACCCTTTACATAACCCCCTGCCGATTTCATCGGCGTGGGTAACAATTTCTATAAACATACAAAAACATTTACTTGTAGGCACGATCATGCCTTACATATGCCTGCACAACACCAAATAATTATACCTACTAAGTAAAAAGTCTGTTATCATTCAAAAGAGCCGTAAAACACAAGAGAGCGCTCTCTTCAAATACGCATTTTAATTAAAAAATGGGCATGACTTTTGTTTAGAAGCGTAATCATCCACTCTTTTGTACGTTTTTTTTTGCATTTTTTCTTCTTTTTCTTAAATCATCGAATAAATGTGTGATCCCACATCTATTCCGGTCGGATATGTTTATTGATATTTCAGCTGTTTTTGAACCAATTTTGATGAAATAAAGTATATTTTTTCAATCCTGTATAATTATGCTCTTTCAGATTTGATTCTCAGTTTCTCTACCTCACCAAAAAAAGTTATTTCTTGTAGCGCCCTCTATATACCAAAACTGAAGAACGGTCATGTTTGTCACCAAGAGCAAGATGGCGACCTCCACTTCACGCGCGAAAGCAAAAGCAAAACGACCGCTGGTCGACGCCAGTTACGATGATGACAGCGACGATGACTATGGTGAGTGGCTCTTCGGACTTTTACGTAAATTACATGCTGTAATTGTCAATTTAGGGAATCATAAAGAAGCCATTTACTATATTTGTTGCAATTTTGTATGAAGAGTGACTACGTCAACGATGTCGATGTTGTCCCACGCATTTCTTTTTGTGTTGTAAAAAGTGTAATCGTGCAATCGAATAGTAATAGTATGTCATTCTTCATCACATCACATCAGGGTACGGAAAAGAAGGATGACTCCTGTAGACTTTCCGGTCTTCTCTGCGTTGATTGTTGCTACTGTACGTCTATTATAAACTTCAGCTGCGCATGCATTGAGGATCGGCTGTTTTGAATCTTTGATTCCACCAATGACGTTTATCCAAAAGATTCTTAAAATTATCGACAGTTTTTGCTTCAACAACTTTCTCTGGCAAGCTATTCCAGTCTGATACCACTCTCTGACTTAAAAATTTACTTCTGATGTCCAATCTTGATCTCTCCTTATACAGTTTGTGTGCATGCCCCCTGGTGGTTGCATGAATTGCTGGAGTGAAGAAAAGTTCACTGGAGATTCCAAGCTTCCCATTCATCAGTTTGAATACTGTTAAGTGTTATCATATCTCCACGCCGTCTTCGATAATGCAAGGAGTGCAGGTTGAGACATTCCAAGCATTGCTCATATTCCATTTCACGGAGATCTGATACTATACGGGTGGCTCTTCTCTGAACTTTTTCTATTTTGTCTGCATCGAGCTTATATCGTAAGTGCCAAAGTATATTTCCATACTCTAAAGGCGCCGTCAAACCAAACCCGACACGACACACGACACGACATTACGACACGACACACGACACGACATACGACACGACACGACTCACGACATGACACACGACAGGGCAGTACGTGACACACGACAATCTCAATAATGTCGTATTGGTCGTGTTTACTTCGTGCAGTGACAATAGTCCTTTGAAAAGAAGCATTTAGCCCTTTATAAATCAAATTTAACTTCACTAGAGCTAACTTCAAATAGAGAAACTGACCAGAAATGAATTGTGATTAAAAACGTGCAAAGAAAATGGGATTCCAAGTTTCCAACGGAACGGGATAGATCTACATCAATATATCTAGTAACTTTATGTTGACATAATACAGTATATTAGAGAAATTTTAACATGATATTTCCTTACTCATTGCCAAAGACTCATAATAATTCGTACAGATTAATCATAACTCTATCATTAAGACAAAGAACATTTAGGGGCGGAGGAAACACCAGGCATGATTCTGGAGCGCCTTTGAAATATAATATGGTTCTTTTTAAAGCCCCCCTCACCCCCCACACACACACAACCCTCCACTTCTTTCTTCTTCTCTTTTCTTTGTGGGGGATATGGGGGGGGGGGGGGGGGGTGCCTATGATATGTGTAATGACCCTAAGTATAGTATTACGTGAGTTTATATTCTACTCATTCCTCGCCCCCCCCCCCCCCCCCCCCCCATCCCAAAAAATCAGTAAAATAAAAGGAAAATGAATCCAAAATGCTTACTCTCTAACTAGGACATTATTCATTTAATTTACCATACAGCTGCAAAAACGCGCATCACACACACAAACAAACATATTTTATACACGTACAGTGCGTCAACAGACACATACACACGCACACACGCATAAACACACACGCACATACACAAACACGCATCCAAACGCTTGAACACTATATTGTTTGCAACACACACACACACACACACACGCACTTACGCATAAACACAAACGCATGAACACACGCACGCACGCATAAACAAACACACGCACGCACGCATAAACACACACGCACATACACAAACACACACACACACACACGCATAAACACACACACACATAGACAAACACGCACACACCAACGCACACACTCACGAGCTTCCAAAAGGCGCTAAATCCACTATTATAACTTTGGAGACTGAAAAGCAGGATTCTTTGACAAACTTTGCATACATGCCTATGAAAAAAAATAGAAGTGGATTTAGCGCCCTTTTGAATTAAGTACTAAACACACGATATGTAAATACATTTTATGCACATTCATTAATGTAATTTCTACAAAGATCATTCTGTTCGTTTCAAATAAAAAGTGTAATAGTATTATAATAACAAAAAATCATGAAGTAAACAGAAAATATTTGTTTAAACATCAATTCTTTAATATATTAATCAAAAATATATCTTTTGTAGAAGAACAATTATGGGAAATCTCACTCTCTTGAAATAAAATCAAGTACGTACAGAACATAAGAATAACACTAATATATTAACATTAATTATAATAATCATTAATTGAGCAAATACTCTAAAATTATATGACTGTGTAATGTTCCATTGTGTCTGTTTGAAAGAATACTTTGAAGAAAGTCAATATTATATTATATAATCATAGAGTTTGTTTATAAAAATCCTCCATTTATCTCAAGTAGTACTAATCTCAAGTGTCTAACAATCAACCAAGTTCCAACGACACAACATTGTATTGTAACATGAAAATAAACATCATACTGATCCAGATACCTTTTCCCGTTTGTAACCAAACCATTACAGAAAGCATACATATTCTTATTTTCTAAAGACAGTCACATAATGTAATAAATGGAATATTGATATAAAGGAGTTTACCTTAGTATCTCTTCACCATGACTACTCAACAGTGAAAGGCTTTAAAATCTTACATTAGCCTTTCAGCTTGCAACCTGAACAAAATATTATACAACTAATGTTTTGAAATGTCCTTGAATGTTCGATGACATTTAATACTTAAAAAGGAGAGCTAGCCTACTGGAATTCAAACGAAATATTAGTATCATAACAATATAAAAATGCAATTCAGGGGGCTCTCATATTTAAGTCTAAAAGTAATCCATTAGTTTCGCCAAAACTTATATCTTAGACTTCAGTCATATGAATTCTTCTGAATTATATGTGATTAAATTAAGAATTTTCCATTATTAAACACCAATGTTTGGCAGCCACACATGCTGCATTTAAATTACATTTACAATATAAAATTGTGAAATATAAATATAACAGAATGGTGTGACATTTAGAAGAACATACATTATTTAAAGGGATATAGTAACTTTGTTGAAAAGTGCAAAAATTGATGCATGGACATGGTTAATAAAATGTGTATGTACATTACATGGCTGAGTAATAAGCAAATTGCAAAGTGATATAATTCACTAACTCATTTCACTTACTTTGTACATGGTTTTAACAGTGGATAATTGAACATCTGAAAACTTCAATTATAAATATATTTTTAACGCAATGAAAATTTGAACCCTGTCCCATGCTTTTATTGTTAATACAAATAAAACAAGGTAGGAGTGAAGGTTCCGTTAAAATTCCAATTGGAATTTGAAAATTTGGACAATAATACTAAGTCCCTTTAAAGTAAAACCAGTTAAGTGTCTAACTCCCAAAAAATGAGCTTCCTCATTTAACTGAATGGCAATCTAAAAAGATTTATAACAATATGTTGGCAATTTCACATTGGGTATTTACCACTGTAGGACATTCCCATCCGAGTCCCTCTGAGAAACACACATCTCAAATGTTATAGTCCGTTTGAAAACATGACCATTACATTCTTTATGCTTGAAATGTTAAAACATGTGCACTCAAGAGCTCTCTTCCAGAAATACTAATGTAGTTTAAGAATTCCCACATGTACACATATCTTATGTTAAGTCCATGTTCCTATTAACAAGAAATAAAGTAAGACTGATCATGCATTATTTACTTTATCTCTTGTTTAAGGGATAGTTTAGTATCAGTCAAACATTACTTAAGTAACCATCCTACATCATAGTTTACATACCTTGTATGATGCAAGACATAAAAACTACAGTATTTTAATTTTACAAGGAGAACTCAAGCTGCTTTAGATCTTTGTACATTGATTACTTCTGACAGTCACCATACAATCCAGATCCTTCAACACAACTGAAAATAAAGATAAAGAAAAAACACACATAAGTTGATATCACTTTTATTTTAAAATTGCAAACATAAGTGTTGTAGCTCTGGCGGAACATTGCCCCCCCCCCCCCCCTTTACTGAGGGGGGGGGGGGGGGGGGGTGCAATACGGTAAAATAAAAACAAAAATGTGTAGTGTGCTTGCAATCATGAATCAGTTGGACCAGGCTACACCACTGTGCTATAAGTGCATCACCAAACAGACACAAAATATATCAAACTCCCATGTTAGATATTAATTTGTACCCTGAATTATGCAGATGAAATTTGAATTTGAGTAATGAAATGTGCATAATATTGTACTGACAAATGGCAATTCATCTTCAAGGCATGTGTCAACTATATCTACATGTTCTACCAAACTTACTGTATAGATTGTAAATGGTTGGTCCAAGTGCTGTCCATGTAGAACAACTTCTCAAAGGTTTTCCCTGGTGTTCCTTCATCAAGACAGGCACTGGATGGAGGCTGTCTAGCTAGATTGTAACCTGTTGATGAAAGAAAGAAATGAACAGAGATTTATTACCCATGCCTTGCTAATGAAAAAATAAATTGTATAAGGGATTGTATCAAGTACAAACTTAACACCATTAACACTAATACACTATACACATAATTCTTAAATCCTCTGAACTAAATAGCCTTATTTTAGCTTTAGTACTTCTAGTTCTACCTGATGATTTTGAATTATTTGGCCCAGATAAGTTTGGCATGCATGACGCACAGAAATAAGGCATTGCTAGGGAACCGAGTCCTGGCCTTACTACACCGGGTCTAGTCACAATGCATACGCCCGTCTCTGTCGCGTGCTATGGTGTAGATTTGTAGATAGATTGTAAAAATATAATTTTATTTTTAAACCACGACTACTAATCAGTGACTTGAGAGATGGTCTTAAATGATTGTTAAGACCACGCTATCATCAAGCCCAAAGCTACAGAGTACAGATACAGAGTCATAAACTCATACACTTCGACCTTTGTGACTCGACCAGATCCAGGACTAGAGTCTAGCTAGCCTAGCTATGCTAGACTAGTTAGACCTAGGCCTAGACTTTCATTCAGTTCACCTACCTACCTAGGCCTATTTCATTGTGATCTGTGCACGATCAGTCAAGCATGCTAAAGCCCACACCCAAGACAGGGCCAAACTTAAAATATAAGTTTTTATAATATCACTATCACTCGGTCTCTAAGAGTCAGACTAGAGTCAGGACTCCAGTCTCACTCTCTGAATTCTCGGTTAGACTCACCGAGTATACAATTTAGTGTCAGTGAACAACAAAGTCAAATAATGATTTGTCACAAGATCTCAAATATACGTAGAACGTTGTAAATAATCACAGTTATGTTCCAAAAGAAGTTAAATTACAGTGAAAGAGCGAAGTAACAGTGCTGTGTTGACGGTCCATTGTTTTCACAACATATTTGACCACACATGGGACTATGGAAATCCCGTTTATATGATTGTGGCAAATAACATTACTTCTTATCAATTTGGGCGCCCAAATGAGTAATACATTTATAATATTTACTAGGATGGTCTATAATACACATGATAATTTTCAATATTTACCTTCCATAGCAGAAAATATGGCCAACAATGTCCAATCTTCATGTGGATTTGACAGTCGTGCAACTCCTCGTTCACCACGTAAAGTCCATAGACAATTCATCGCTGGTGGGAATTTCCTTGACATATTTTTGGCCGAAAGACAGACTTGCATGAATACTCGACTCTGATTGGCCAAAAGTCCAAAGTGTCGTGTGTCGTGCTGGAAAAATCGCTCTCGGAGCGATTCGATGACACGACAAAAAAATCCCATCACGACACAGGCACGACACACGACACGATGTCGTGTTCGGTGTGACGGGTAAATAGAGTTTGTACATTATCGATTTTTTTGTGTCGTGAGGCATGTCGTTTTGTCGAGTCGTGGTGTCGTGTCGGACTTGGTTTGACGGCGCCTTAAGTGTGGACGTACAAGTGTAGTGAAGAGTATTGGCAACATCTCTATGGTTATCTCTGAAAATGTCCTTTTAATCATTCCTAGAATCTGGTTAGCTTTTAATACAGCCGATGACACATGTTGATGGAAGTTGAGTTCTTCGTCTATTATCACCCCAAGATCCTTCTCTTGTCTTGTCTCTTCCAGTTCTGCATCATCCATGACGTAACTGTATCTCGGGTTGTTTCTCCCGATGTGCAAAACTTTACACTTTCCAACATTGAATTTCAGTTGCCAAGATTTGGACCATTCCAATGCCTTATCTAGATCTTCCTGGAGTGACTCCTTTTTCGTAATCGAGCTAACATCACTAAAAATCTTTGTATCATCAGCAAATATGTAAATGCTATTGAAAATAGCATCCGGGAGGTCATTAATGTATATAATGAAGAGTACAGGTCCCAGAACACTCCCCTGTGGAATCCCGCTTTGAACGTGGCACCAGTTTGAATTTGCACCATTTATTGCCACTCTCTGCTCCCTTCCAGTGATGAACGATTTTATCCATGTATGAAGGTTCTCTTCTATTCCATAGGCTGATAGCTTCTTGAGCAATCTCTAATGTGGCACAGAGTCGAACGCTTTACAAAAATCAAGGTAAACGATATCGATGGGATTTCCAGAGTCAAGTATTGATGTAATCTCTTCCATAGCGCAGAGGAGCTGTGTCATACAAGATCTGTTTGGGGTAAACCCATGTTGGCAGTCAGACATAAGTTGTTGATTCATCATGTGTTGCACTAGTTTATCTCGAATCAGGCTTTCCAAAGTCTTCCCAATGACCGACGTAAGACTTATTGGGCGATAGTTTTCTGCTTTCTTCTTGCTTCCTTTCTTATGAAGAGGAGTAATGTTACCAATCTTCCAGTCTTGCGGCAATATACCCTCTTCCATGGATTTTGCAAAAATAATTTGCAATGGTTCTGCTATTGATGAGGCAGCTTCCTTTAACAGCCTTGGGTGCATGCCATCGGGGCCTGGAGATTTGCACCCATTCAATTTCCGCAGTTTCTGTTCCACTTTATCCACCTCAATATCTATATTCGTTAGTACAGGACCAGCGTATTGACGAGTAATATCCGGTAAACTATTTAAGTCCTCACTCACAAAGACACTAGAGAAAAATTTGTTCAGTAGCTCTGCCTTTTCACGGTCCTCAGTAATAGTGTTTCCTTGTGTGTCTACTAAGTCACTAACTCCAGATCTACTTTTCAATTTTCTGTTTGCATACTTCCAAAATTCCTTTGGGTTTGTAGTCACCTTCATTACAAGTGCTTGTTCGTAGTCAATGCAATCCTGACGTGTAAGAGATCTTAGCTTATTCCTTTCTGATGCGTATCTAGCATAATCCAGGTCGCTTTCAGTAGTCATGTACCTATTCCATGCCTTCCGTTTCTTGTTTGACAGCTTGACTGCTTCTTTCGAGATGTATGGCTTCCTATTCTTTGGATTCACAGCTTTCTGACTTTTCGGTACACACTCATCGACACATTTTAAAAATGTGCACTTAAAGTAATCCCAGGCCTCCCTACAAGTCTTATATTCTAAGTGATCCTTCCACTCGATTGTATTAAGTAACAAATTAAGCTTTTCATAATCACCCTTATTCAGTTTATACACAGCCGTTCTCGTGGAATTTCTTTGTTGTGCTGAGATTCTCAATTCTGCCACAATGCAGCAATGATCACTATTTCCAAGTGGAGGTAAAAAGTCCACACTGCTCACTATGTTGTCATTGTTAGTAATAACGAGGTCCAGTATGCTGGAATTTTGTCCCTGCCTGTGTCTTGTGTTATTATTGACATGCTGATATAGATAGCCATCCTGAAGTGCATCAACAAGTAACTTTGCTGGATGATCAGCAGATCCTGCAACGTGCCATGTGTTCCAGTCAATATTTGGGTAATTAAAATCTCCCGCAATAAAAACAACTTCCTCTTTCCTCTTGGCTACTTCACGTAACAAGTTACACAAAAGTACATTGTTGTTCATGCTACTTGACGGCCTGCAGTAAATGCACCCAACGAGGGCTTGCACATTTCCTTTTAGTGTTATAGAGCACCACGTTGATTCACTAAACTCTGTAAGCAAGTCAACTTCCACAACCTGCAGTGATGTCTTCACATACAATAATACTCCACGGGAATTGCACGCTTCTTTATCAAGGTTTCCAAATGCACAATAACCATTTATAAACAGTGATGCCATAGTTGTCCTCGTTTCTCTTGACTTGG
The DNA here is from genome assembly GCA_037951105.1 of Echinarachnius parma. NCBI lineage: Eukaryota > Metazoa > Echinodermata > Echinoidea > Clypeasteroida > Echinarachniidae > Echinarachnius > Echinarachnius parma. The sequence continues at coordinate 14,330 of JBAMJV010009728.1, forward strand.
GTTTCGCTTCAGTAATCAAAATTATGTCTGGTCCCAAGCTCTGTATAATTAATTCAAGTTCTACCAGTTTGTTTGGCAACGAGTCAGCATTAGTGTAAAGTACTTTTAAATCTTCAATTTCCATTGCATCATGAACTTCAAAATCCTGTGTCCTATCTGCACATTGGTGTGGTTGTATAGACTATAGTAACGCTGTAACCGATCATCGGATCGGCATGCCGATCACGATCCGATCATACATGATCGGACCGTTTTTGCCGATTTCCGATCATGCAGAAAAAATCGGAAGATCGGATCGGCAGAAAAAAAAAATTTCTTTTTTTTTTTCTTTGGAAAATGATCCCAAAAAACATATTTTGGGAATATAAATGAATACCAAAGCAACATATATCCATATGAATAAGCCCAAGGTAATCTTGTATGGGTATGCTTACCTCTCCTTTTACAAAATTACTCGCGCCGATTCTGAGCTTAGTCCCATCACACATATACCCATTGCCATTCACTTACCTGGTATGAACCACATCTACTAGTAAATTGGTCCAGTTAACTGGACCATTTACACGCAACATATAGGAAAGTGCGTTAGCATCGACATACCTAGCTGATGCCATCTACCGACAAGAAATCGCGCAGGAAGCTTGCTCTTGAATACGTGCATGAGTATTCAGACGCGTCCGTTTGTGCTCTCGATCCCGGAGTGTTCGCTTCGCCTGCCCATCGATATACGATGCGCCTGCCTCGCTCGCCGCCGCGACGAAACACGTGTTATTCTATGAGAGACCGATCTTCTTTGCGATGGGATTTTATAGCACGGGGCGGGCGTGCACGCTTCGGGTCCATACTTTGTGTTACGTTTCAGAGTGTGCAGCAACTACTAATTTTTTTCCAGAGAAAAGGAGCTCAAATGTTACGATTCGGATTTCAAAGGACAATACAACAGCATATTTGGTAAGCATAGTAGTTTGACTTTATTAATGGACAACAAATACAGTTTCCGATAGTGTTTTAATCATGAAATAAGGCGAATGTTTTCCATTGGAGATTCAACATGTAACTCAAATCTAGCGACATTATAACCAATGCTAATTGACCTATGAACCACATCTACAAAGTAAATGGTTCACTCAGATCAGGTGAACCATTTACACGCAATATATGCAAATGCGCTGGAGATAACTATACCACCCATTCGTACACTGTTGCCGGTTCAACAGTTGACCGCTGTGTTTTAGGACGCAATGGTAAGGAAAACGGACAGGAAATAATCATTTTATTTCTACATTTTGCGGTCTTCAAAACAACAAAGTCGGTAATTATTATCAAAGTATATGAATTGTGGATCACATAAACGAAAGTTTGTTTGCATTTGCTGGTAAATTGAGGGAGAAATCAGCTGACAAAAAAAATTGTTTCCGTTGGATAGTGCAGCGGGCGGAAGAGGTTGATCTCCGCACAACCCTATTGTAATGAACCTATGTGTGGTTAGATCGACAAATCTATCGCTTTCATGGCCTTTTTGACATTATTATTGTTATTTTCACTGTCGGCATTCTAGCGATAGACGCTACCCATACACTGTGCCTTAAGAGGCAAGAACACCGTAGCTCTGCAGTAAAAGTTACTTACGGAAAATCATTTTTTTTTGCACATAAAACACAACATATTTGGTATTTTGAGCGACATTTGTAGCCCTATCAATACATTTAGGGCTGCTATAATACTTTAACTCACCGATCTTGTGTGTCACTATACATGTCATTCTATAATTACGGCGAATTGTGAGATTTCCCACGATTTTCCATCACTCTTCGTCGGTCTTTCGCCGTTCAAACTGCCGTTATCGTACACAGATGCAATAATTACGTCATCGTACGGTATCGCTAGCGTGCACACAAAAAAAAAAAAAAAAAACGACGCAAAATTAAAATGAGTTGTTTGACTTGACAAACTGTTACCGCTACCGAATAATTATTGGAATCACTGGCCCACAATTATTTTCTAAAAATGTAGCGGTAACAGTTTGTCAAGTCAAATAATTCATTTTAATTTTGCGTCGTTTTTTTTTTTTTTTTTTTTTTGTGTGCACGCTAGCGATACCGTACGATGACGTAATTATTGCATCTGTGTACGATAACGGCAGTTTGAACGGCGAAAGACAGACGAAGAGTGATGGAAAATCGTGGGAAATCTCACAATTCGCCGTAATTATAGAATGACATGTATAGTGACACACGAGATCGGTGAGTTAAAGTATTATAGCAGCCCTAAATGTATTGATAGGGCTACAAATGTCGCTCAAAATACCAAATATGTTGTGTTTTATGTGCAAAAAAAAATGATTTTCCGTAAGTAACTTTTACTGCAGAGCTACGGTGTTCTTGCCTCTTAAGGCACAGTGTATGGGTAGCGTCTATCGCTAGAATGCCGACAGTGAAAATAACAATAATAATGTCAAAGAGGCCATGAAAGCGATAGATTTGTCGATCTAATGTGTGGTATGAACGTAACGTTCACGTTCACTCAATTATGGAAAAATTACCGCTACTGAAGAAAGCAAAATCATGAAAATTATGCTTCACCTTCTAAGTCTCAGACATATGTTTAATGCATACTCACCATTTTACTCCAGATGCCACTTTAAAACTCCAACATTTTGGCAAAAAGGGCAAAATTAGCACAATTTCAAAGAAACGTCAACGTTTCTAGCATGCTTGCTGTGTTGTAATGGCGGCTCAGTATTTTTCTGGTCCGAGTCAGAGTGCGCTCTCTACGCCACAATTACGTACATGCGACACAATGCATTGCATAGCGATGTTTAGTTACGTGACGCTGCTACTGTGCACTCTCTTCGAGTGTCGACCATTCGAGATCGGATGTTAATCTTCCATCAAGACGTTGACTATTAACGCCGTAATTATGTGAAGCCTGTCATGACGCTCTGCTACCAACATACATTCAAGTACGCTTTGTAAAAGACTAGTAAACGAACTTTCATGTTTACATGTTATATCGATAGAGCTACCGTACCGCGCGCTATGTTATGCCATAGCCAGCCATAGGTGGCGTGTGTACGCGGCCATTTCCTGCCAGTTCCCGAAGGAAGCCCGACTAACAAATTTTTCCCGCTGAAAATGCAGATTTGGTGAGTATATAGCAGAACATTTTTTAGTCAGAATAGAGAAAGAAAAAAAAGGAAAAAAAGGGGCACAATCCATTCATGGATTGCTGGAGCACAAAAGAAGTTTTAAAAAAGGGAAGGAATGTGAGAGTGGAAAAAAGTGAAACCTACTTCGACCGCGAAGTGGATGACTGTAACGTAAATGGTTCTACCAGAACCATTTACATTGTAGATGTGAGTCCCATGTGATTCTGAAAGGTTATGCCAAATTAATCACATGGGACTAAGCTCAGAATCGGCGTGAGTAATTTTTTTAAAGAAGAGGTAATCAGTTTGAAATGAAAGCATACCCGTACAAGATTACCTTGGGCTTATTAATATGGATATATATGTTGCTTTGGTATTCATTTATATTCCCAAAATGTGTTTTTGGGGGATCATTTTCCAAAGATTTTTTTTTTTTTTTTTTTTTTTAGCCGATCATATCCGATCCGATCTGCGATCGGATTTCGATGATCAATAAAATTTTGCCAATCCGATCAATCGATCCGATCATCAAGGTCAGTTACAGCACTAGACTATAGTCTGCCTCCTTCAAACTTAAAAGACGACTTTATTAACGAGGCATAGCTGCTCTTGAAGTCCTGCTAACCACACATACATAGCCAGGTACATTACAATAGCGTTGTGCGGAGATGAACCTCTTCCGCCCGCTGCACTATCCAACGGCTGATTTCTCCTTCAATTTACCAGCAAATGCAAAAAAAACTTTCGTTTATGTGATCCACAATTCATATACATTGTATTTTGATAATAATTACCGACTTTGTTGTTTTGAAGACCGCAAAATGTAGAAATAAAATGATTATTTCCTGTCCGTTTTCCTTACCGATGCGTCCTAAAATACAGCGTTCAACCGTTGAACGCAACAGTGTACGAATGGCAGGTATTGTTATCTCCAGCGGATTAGCATATATTGCATGTAAATGGTTCACCTGGGTGAACCATTTACTATGTAGATGTGCATTTACACGCAATATACTGTACGCTAATCAACTAATACGCTGGAGATGAGCATACCGCCCATTCGTACACTGTACCGTTCTACAGTTGAACGCTATGTTTTAGGACGCATCGGTAAGGAAAACGGACGGGAAATAATTAATCTTTTTTTTCTACATTTGCGGTCTTCAAAACAACAGAGTCAGTAATTACTATCAGCTGACTGGACCATTTACTTTGTAGATGTGGTGTTTCCCACATCTACTAAAGTAAATGGTCAAACAGAGTCAGTAATTATTATCAAAGTATATTGAATTGTGGATCACATAAACAAAAGTTTGTTTGCATTTGCTGGTAAATGGAGGGAGAAATCGGCCGACAAATCGGACGCATCGGTAAGGAAAACAGACGGGAAATAATACATTTTTTCAACATTTTGCGGTCTTCAAAACAACAAAGTCAGTAATTATTATCAAAGTATATTGAATTGTGGATCACATAAACAAAAGTTTGTTTGCATTTGCTGGTAAATGGAGGGAGAAATCGGCCGACAAAAAATGTTTTTGTGTTGGATAGTGCAGCAGGCGGAAGAGGTTGATCTCCGCACAATGCTATTGTATTAATGTACCTATGTGTGGGGTTTCCCACAATGTGTGCATTTTCCTGCATATATGGTCGATTCCAACGAAAAGTGTACACGGCATGTTCAGACCTATTTGATTTTTTTGAAAGGTCCTACAATCTCGATTTTTCTTTGAGCAGATGCATCTTGGCGAGACCTTTCGCGCCATACAAAATTTGTGACCATTGCATTTATATTTTTTTCTACAGGAACAAAAAACATGCTATTTTTGACCACTTTTGAAAAAAAATCTCTTAACGTTTTTTTGAGCGGTTAAAATCTTAGAATGAAGACTTGATACGAATTTGATTATTTTTACATGGGAAGTTGTCGCATATGTCAGGACTCATTATATGGGCAATTCCACGACATAAGGGACATAGATGCCAAAAATTCATAATGATTTTTGGTTTAAATAACTCATATTTTCAAATAATACACGAGTTGAAGTTTTAGGAACCATAATTTTTTTTTCAAAGATGCCATTTTTTCTCAAAATGGCCATCAAAGTATAAAAGTAGAAATTCTGTGATGAGAAAGATAAATTCACATACCAATTTGCTATCAGTAAATCTACTAAACCATTACTTTAATTGATAAACTTTCACATGAAAAGAGTTACCAGAATAACACTTTACCAAATCGCATGACAAAAATTTGCTGGTTTGATTATTTGAATTTGACAAAAATCTTGATTAGCTCAGTTTACCATAATGGATGTAACGTCAGTTACCAAAAACAAGGATTTTTTCAATTTATTCCACAAAGAAGGTGATATTGGGATGCTAGTACTTGAGATTTGTAATCTTTGGACCAACCTCTCTTTCTATCAATACAACAAAAATTGGGATGCCCACATACCATTGGTAAAAATTGGCTCTTCAAAGTGTGTAACGTCAGTTACCAAGTACATTTGTGTAACGTCAGTTACCATGATTGAGCATCATTTACCATGATGCAACATGATTTACCAAGGGAACAAATGATAATTGATTGATTCATAAACCTTCAGGAGGCACTTGCTAAATTGTTTAAGCCAATTATTATCATGTTAAATCAGTATAAAGTTCTTTCAAAAGACTAAACATTGTGATGTAGGGGATGTAACGTCAGTTACCAAAATCATGGATTATAAAAATCTCATTTTAAGTTAAATTTCCCTTTGTTTCCCTGTAAGATTTATCTCCCCAGTACATGTGCAGATATGATGGAAAGCCCTTAATTAATCTGTTTTTTGTTAATAAAGTGGTGTAAAAAAGGCAAAATCCTCTCTTTATTTCAGTGAAAGGGGAAAAAAAGGGACTTGCCCCTTAGATCCCCACACCCCATATCCATTCCAAATCATGGATAAATCACTGTTTTGAATCTTAATAGTTCATATATTTAATATTAAACATGTGACTGGTATGGTATGATTCATGAGGAATCAACAAATTTGTTCTACAACCTAAACCTAATTTACATGTGTAACGTCAGTTACCATGCATAGGTAATGTACATGTAAAACATCAATTAGCCCCATAGGTCAAGATTTCCCATTGTTTGATCTTTTGCTAGGTTGATATCAGTATTTAACATTTCACTAGTATCATATTATTCTTGATGCAGTTTCAAAACAGTGATAAAACCAGTTTCATGTAAACCCCATAGACAAAGCATTGTAACGTCAGTTACCGTAACGTCAGGTACCAGCATGCTCACAATAAACTTTCCACATAATTAAAAGAAAATGGACAAAGTTCTCCTTTCATTTGTGTATATGTTCTTGATGGACCAAGGTATTAATCCATACCCCAAAAATCATTCTAACAAGTTAAGGACATGAAATATTTCAAACTGATTCCAACACATGATTTTTCATGTGTTAAGCCTATGGGAAGTGTAACCGTAACGTCAGTTACCGACATGCCTTCAGTAAAGTTATCATAGCATAAAGGGAAATGGTGCTAATTATTCTATATTTTGGACATCTGTTCCTGGGTACCTAGGGAGGATGTCACATCAAACTCATCATTCTAGCAGGTCTGGGACATGAGATATTACACTTTGATTCAAGACCATAATTTTGCATGTCTTTTTTGCGTAACGTCAGTTACCGACACACTTTTGCTCGCTGTTCGATAAAAAATGCAGTTTTGGTGAAAAAATTTATACTTATTTCTTCACTCTTATCAACTATATACCGGTATCAAATTATAACCCCCAGGTATCTTTATTTACATAACTACAATGAAAACAAAGTTGTAAAAATCCTACATTGTAACGTCAGTTACTGTGGAATTGCCCATCTGGAGCTCTATAAGTCAGGCAGTTTTGAAAAATACAAAATTAGAAGACTAAAATAGGACAAAAATTTCCCAGCTAAGGTTCACTGCAGAATATAAATATCTTTAATCTAATACATCCACAACACATGAACTTGAGTTTCAGTCACCATCTGCTTGAATGAATTAAATCATGAGTGAGATTGATCAGGCAGTGTAACAAATCTGAGGCTCTACTACATTGTGTTGTGCAAACCACATGAATGTGTTTTGAAGAGTCCTGCTTATAGCTAGGACACATACTCCAATGATCTGTGGGATTATTTGTTGCATGTAAGATAGACTTTGCATGTGTCATGTACAAAACTGAAGTATAATATCTTATGATAATAAGTAAGATTATTACTCACTGAGTGAGATGTCTTGGGTCCATATTGATATCTTATTATCTTGTGTGGGTCTTTTTTTGCAGATTGTGCTGAGCATATGGATGATGAAAGCAATTTCTGGTTGAGCAGTGAGTCATCATTGGCTACCAGAGAGGCCAAGAGTGCATTTCCTATATTGAAGAAACCTAAGATTGTGCTACAAAGACTGAACATCAGGAGAATGCCTGCTAGGTGTGATGATTGTCACAAGGCACTGCAAGGTAGCAGCTTTCAGTATTCCCTTGGTCGTACTGAGCAGTACATTGTCATGAAATGTGAAATATGCAAGAAAGATGGGACTAAAAGAACTGAGCTCCAGAGACGAGCAACGGATACTGAAGAAGACGTCCTGCGGGAGAGTACCAATCATCCACCACTTCATGGAACGAGCAGGACGTTCCATAACGTTCAGTCAAGTGATTCAGGTAGGGAAGGCATTCAGGCAATAATTTCAATTTATTAAATTCTTTCTTACAGCGCATTAGATGTGATATGCGCGTTATTATACAAAATAACGCATGGTTTGGAGTTGAATATATACCAGAATATTCACTGATACATTTTGAATTTCTCAAGTGCATTTTAATTGATCGGAGATAAATCATTGAGGGGATACAGACCAACAAAAATGTGTTTTTTTATTCATTCAATACCGTCTTCTTTATGATATGAGTATATCTATCTATATATAACTGGCACTGTATATACACAACACCGGACCAGCCACAAGTACGAAAATACGCCAGATGGTGGACTGTACTTTTACTTGAAGAAGAAGAAGAAGAAGATCTATCTAGAGCCTATGTCTTCTCTGATTTCGTCCATCCAATGTCTACTCTGTCTGTCTCTTTGTCTGGTTTATGTTAGTTATATTATGTGTCCATCTGTTGTCTTTACGTCTTGCATGGTGGCCTGCCCATCTCCATTTCTTTGTTTTTATTTCCTGTGTGATATCCTGGCATTTTTGTTTCTTCTTAAATCCTCATTTCTGACCTTGTCCCTTCTTGTAACTCTTACCAGAATCCTCTCTATAGCTCTTTCTGTGACTCTAAGCTTCTTTTCCAATTTCTTAGTTATTGCCCAAGTCTCTGCCCCATATAATAGTACCAGAATTATACACTAGTTGAAGATTTGAGCATAGAAAACACTAATAACCTCATTGTTTGTCTCCTTCCCTTGCAGAAAATGTTGATCACCAGGAAGATGGTATGATTACTTACGGAAAGAAACATACCTCACCAGATCTAAGAGTGCCAGGAAAGGACGCCCTTCAACAGGAGGGTGAGACAGGTACATGTAGCTCAGAGTTTCAATCAAGAATAAACACTGATGATCTTAAAGGATTCATGAAGTGCAAATACAAGTTGACTTCAGTTAATCTGTATTAGGGTACATGTATATTTAATGTTTGTAAAAAGTTCGACCTAACTATGTTTTGTATATAAAACCCCACCTCTTAACAAAGTCTCCTGAGTGAAAATCTGCTCACAATATCATCACATGTTTGAATACTACCAACTAACACACTTTCAATTTCAAAAGCAATTGCTATGTCAGAAAAGCTCAGCCATCATTAGGACAAGAAAGGCACTGATAAACTATTGTATGTGAGCATGCACAGCATGCTATTGTGGGCACGTTCTGTTTGTCCTTTTGTCTTTTGTTCATGGACTTGATGTCATGGACTTATACATCCCTAGCAAAACAGTCACAAAAAAGTCCGGAGACAAGGCTTGGTTTAATGACAAATGCAGAAGGGCAGCAAAGAAGAAACGTAGAATTTTCCGAAGGCTCAAGAAGAACAACACTGCTTCACAGAAGGACATATTCTCCGAAGCTAGGAAATCCTACAACAAGGAAGAGAAAGAAGCAAAAAGAGACTACGACACAAAACTGAAAGAAGATCTCGCTGACAAAAATCTAAGCAGTAAGAAGTGGTGGAAAGTTGTCAACACACTATCTGGCAAAGGGGCTCATTGCGATATTCCCATCATTGTTCATGATGACGTTGCCCATATCACAGCAGGAGAAAAGGCCACAACATTCTGCAAGATATTTGCAGAGAAATGTCACCTACCTGATGCAAATGACTCCGCTCCACACCTCGAGGAATGTACTGCAACTTCAATTCACAACATCATCTTCAAACCCAAGATTATCAACAGACTACTGAAGCAACTCTCTCCAGACAAAGCAACAGGCCCAGACCAAATTCCTGCAAGAATGCAGTGCAGAGCTTGCAGGTCCCCTGAGTCGCCTATTCCATCTGTGCTTCTCACATGGTGTATTCCCAAGTCAATGGAAAATTGCCACAGTAACTCCTATTCACAAGAGGGACTCCAAAGCTGATCCGTCAAAGTACCGACCCATCTCGCTACTCAGCATCATGAGCAAAGTTATGGAAGCAGCAGTCAACATGCAGCTACAAAGCTACATGCTCCAGAACCACCTGATCTCAAGCAGACAGTTTGGATTCAGACCAGGCCACAGCACTGCAGACCTTCTCACCATTCTTTCACAAAGTTGGAATAACATCCTAGACAAAGGAGGGGAGGTGTGTGTCGTAGCTTTGGACATCAAGGGAGCGTTCGACAAGGTGTGGCACAATGGTCTCCTAGCCAAACTTAGGTCCAAGGGTGTCCACGGTAAGCTGCTGACATGGCTACAAAGCTACGTGACGGAAAGAACAATCAGAGTCGTCCTATCAGGCCAGACTTCAGATGCCTCACTCATCAACGCTTCTGTTCCCCAGGGATCAATACTTGGGCCTTTGCTTTTCTCAATCTACATCAACGATCTTGTAGACAGTTGTGAAAACGATCTCTACCTGTATGCAGACGACTCTACGCTATATGCTCCTATACACTCACCAAGAGACACAGATGAAGTAGCTGCCAGCCTCAACAGGGATCTTGCTAGGATTAGATCATGGGCTGACAAATGGAAAGTTACGTTTGAGCCAAGTAAATGCAAGTCAATGACGTTATCAAGGAAGCGAATTCCGTCAAAACCAAACATCTACTTTGGAGAATGTCTACTTGCCACCAGGGATGAGCTTGAAATCCTGGGCGTCACCTTTGATAGTAAGCTGACATGGTCAAAACATATTACAGTAGTTGCCTCCAGAGCTGGTCAAAAACTAGGTGCTCTGAGGAGAGTCGCCAGGAAGCTGGACTACAAAGGCAGATCCACTGTTTACAAAGCACAAGTCCGCAGCATCATGGAGTACGCTTGTTTGTCCTGGATTAACGCATCCCCAACCACTCTCAGCCAACTAGACAATATCCAGAAGAAGGCCCTAAAAATCATAGGTGTTGATGAGACTACTGCCCGTACTCAATTGTCCATTCCCAATCTGTCACACAGAAGAAACATAGCAGCAGTATCAGCATTTTACAAAATGCACACCACAACCTGCCCTCAAGATATGGCCAACTTGCTCCCCCCTCCGTTGGAAAGACGGCGCGTGACTCGGTTAAGTTCATCCATGCCCGACCACGCAGTCACTACCCCTGAAGCTAGGACATACTCCTTGGACAGAAGCTTTATCCACTGTGCTGTCCGAATATGGAATTCTCTCCCTGACCATGTTGTTGGCAATATTACGAATGTGGGTCTCCAATCCTTCAAAGGCCGTGCACATGAATACCTCTTGTCTAACTAGATTATATTTGTTATTCTATTTTAATTATTCTTTATAATTCTTTATTAAATATTCATTTCGTTTGAGCTGCTGTGAACCAATTGATTGGCCCTTAAGAGCTCTTAAGATGCTCTTGAGGGCTATTGTTCACTTATGCACTTTATATTTTAAAAAAAATAAAAAAATCTAACGTTAACTGTCAAGTGATTGACAGACGATGTCAATAGCTTTTCGGTGCCTTTCTTGTCCTAATGATGGTTGAGCCTTCTTTGTTTTTGTCCTGAAACATTTTCTGACAAATTGTTCTATGGAAAGGAAGATACTCAACTGATGATGAGTTCAATCTTGATATCAACATTCCATTTTCAGAAAATGCTGATCGTCCGCTGGGTGCCCCACATGCTTCAGGTAGGAAGACAACTGCCTCTACTAATCTAGGAGGAGCAAGTTCTAGCCAGGTCCCTCCTGAAGTCTTTCCAGGTACAAGTAGCTTGAACATTCAGACAGGAAAACACACAGATGAATGTCCTGATGATCATCAGAATGTAAGGGGTATTACAAGTCCCCAACACCATGATGGACGATGCGTATGCAACATGGATTCAAAGACTTTCTCTGACAAATGTGATCCCAAGACACATGAAAATGAACACACTTGTGTGAAATTGGTTTGCAAGTTTTGTTCAAAGGAATTCTCTCGCAAAGATAAACTATCATTACACATGAAAAAACATTCTGGTGAACGACCTTTCACCTGCAAGGTATGTTCAATGGCCTTCACTAGAAAATGTCATCTAGCAGTACACATGCGAACACATACTGGTAAACAACCTTTTACTTGCAAAGTATGTTCAAAGGCTTTCTCACAGAAAGGCGTTCTAACAAGACACATGAGGACACATACTGGTGATCGACCTTTCTCTTGCAAGGTATGTTCAAAGGCTTGCTCACAGAAAGGTGATCTAATGAGACACATGAGGACACATACTGGTGAACAACCTTTCACTTGCAAGGTATGTTCAAAGACTTTCACTAAAAAATGTAATCTAGCATCACACATGCGGACACATACTGGTGATCGACCTTTCATTTGCAAAGTATGTTCAAAGGCTTGCTTACAGAAAGGTGATCTAACAAGACACATGAGGACACATACTGGTGAACGGCCTTACACTTGCAAGGTATGTTCAAAGGCTTTCACTCAAAAAGGTAATCTTGCATCACACATAAGGACACATACTGGTCATCAACCTTTCACTTGAAAGGTATGTGCAAAGGCTTTCTTTCATAAAGGTGATTTAACAAGACACATGAGGACACACACTTGTGAACGACCATTCAATTGCAAGGTATATTCAAAGACTTGCTCACAGAAAGGTGATCTAAAAAGACAAATGGGGAGACATACTGGTGAACAAACTTTCAATTGCAAAATATGTGCAAAGGCTTTCACTCAAAAATGTCATCTAGTATTACACATGAGAACACATACTGGTGAAAGACATTTTACATGCAATGTATGTGCAAAGGCTTTCACTAAAAATTGTAATCTAGCATCACACATAAGGACACATACTGGTGATCGACCATTTAATTGCAAGGTATGTTCAAAGGCTTTTTCACAGAATCCTCACCTTACAAGTCACATGAGGACACATACTGGTGAACAGCCTTTCACTTGCAAGGTATGGTCAAAGACATTCACTCAAAAATGTCATCTAGCATTACACATGAGAACACATACTGGTGAACAACCTTTCACTTGCAAGGTATGTTCAAAGGCTTTCACTCAAACAAGTCATCTAGCATTACACATGAGAACACATACTGGTGAACGACCTTTCACATGCAAGTTTTGTTCAAAAGCTTTCTCAAGGAAACCTCCCCTTACACAACATATGAGGACACACACTGTTGTATGACCTTCTATTAACAAGGTATGTTCTGTTATAAAGGTGATCAAACAAAACACATGAGGACACATACTGGTGATAAACTTTTCTCATGCAAAGTATGTTCAAAGGCTTTCTATCATAAAGGTGATCTAACAAAAAACATGAGCACACTGCTGAACAGCCTTTCACTTGAAAGGTATGTTCGAATGCTTTCTCACAGAAATGTACACTAGTAAAGCTCATGAGGAGACACACTGGTGTTTGAAGCTTTCTCAAGGAAACCTCACCTTACAAAACACATGAGGACACATACTGGTGAATGACCTTCTATTTACAAGGCATGTTCAAACTTCAGGCTTTCTGTTATAAAGGTGATCAAACAAAACACATGAGGACACATACTGGTGAGCAACCTTTCACTTGCAAGGTATGTTCAAAGGCTTTTTTCTGAGGGATGATCTAACAAGACACATGAGGACACACACTGGTGATAAACTTTTCACATGCAAAGTATGTTCAAAGGCTTTCTATCATTAAGGTGATCTAAAAAAAAATATGAGCACACTGCTGAACAGCCTTTCACTTGAAAGGTATGTTTGAATGCTTTCTCACAGAAATGTACACTAGTAAAGCTCATGAGGAGACACAATGGTGTTTGCCCTTTCAATTGCAACGTATGTTTAGAGGCTTTCTCTGTAAAAAGTGCTTAAGTGCATAGTGCACATGATGGCACCTATTGATGAATGCTCTATTACAACAACAACTGCGTGAAAGGTAACGCGTGCATTGCCCATTACAGTTCTGTAGCATATGCAGAGAAACTTTATTCTTGCAGGATGGCCCATGGTCCTAATACCAAAAAGAAATGGGCTAGTAAATATTCATATATTACTACCCAATAAATGTGCAATTTTTGTACTAACCACTAATTTTTTACGTGATCAAATTGAATTTTCTCCTTTTCTACCATTTTTGTTTTGTCACCTAGACCCTGGCTATGTACGACTGGAAGTGAAATTGTCACTCGTGTGTATTCAATCGCTGTGATTTTTTGATGAAGACAATAATAAAAAGACATGACACACACGCACAATTATCCTTCTTCATGCTTATTTAATGATCTTACAATGAAACAAAGGGGAATGAAAAATAAAAAGTATTGCCTAGTACCCTGAAACTATCAATGGTTATTGTATTAATTTTTCTTTTGTTTTTCCTTATTTTTTTGGGCCAGTAGATTTTGGTTTCGGGCCACCAAATTTGGAAAAATACTAATTTTACTGGCCCGACCGGGCCACCAGCAAAAAAAAGTTAATTTCGAGCACTGCATTATAGATACAGAACCACACAAAACATTGTCCAAAGTTCATGGGGAAATATTTATCAATGATCATGGTAATATGTCATGATGACATTCCTTGCCTTGTTCATTTGTATCTGTTGATGAACCATTTTCTAACAAATTGTTCTATGGGAAGGAAGATACTCAACTGATGATGAATTCAATCTTAATATCAACAGTCCATTTCCATAAATTGTGGATCATCCGACGGGTGCCGCAGATGCTTCCTGTGGAAAGACAATTGCCTCTACTAATCTAGGAGAAGCAAGTTCTAGCCAGGTTCCTCCTGAAGTCTTTCCAGGTACAAGCAGCTTGAACATTCAGACAGGAAAACACACGGATGAATGTCCCGATGATCATCAGGATGCAAGGGGTATTACAAGTCCCCAAGAATGTGATGGACCATGCATATGCAACATGGATTCAAAGACTTTCTCTGACAAATGTGATGCAAAGACACAGGCCAATGAAAACACTTGTGTTAAACTTGTTTGCAAGTTACGTTCAAAGGAATTATCAGACAAAGGTAGACTATCATTACATATGAGGACACATACTGGTGAACAACCTTTCACTTGCCATGTATGTGCAAAGGCTTTCAATCAGGAAAGTCATTTTTCAAAACACATGCTGATGCATGCTAGTACACGTTTTTTCACTTGCAAGGTATGTTCAAAGGCTTTCACTGCAAAATGTTATCTAGCATTACACATGAGGACACATACTGATAAACAACCTTTTACTCGCAAGGTATGTACAAAGGCTTTCGCGCAGAAATCTCATCTAACAAGAAACATGAGGACACATACTGGTGATCAACCTTTCTCTTGCAAGGTATGTTCAAAGACTTGCTCACAGAAAGGTGATCTAATGAGACACTTGAGGACACATACTGGTGAAAGACCTTTTACTTGCAAGGTATGTTCAAAGACTTTCTCAGTGAAAGTTAATCTAACAAGACATATGAGGAAACATACTGGTGAACAACCTTTCACATGCAAGGTATGTTCAAAGCCTTTCTCACATAAAGGTGACATAACGAGACACATGAGAACACATACTGGTGAACAACCGTTCACTTGCAGGGAATGTTTAAAGGCTTTCTCACAAAAAGGTGATCTAACAAGACACATGAGGACACATACAGGTGAAAAACCTTTCACATGCAAGGTATGTTCAAAGGCTTTCACTCAAAAATGTCATCTGGCATTACACATGGGAACACATACTGGTGAACGACCTTTCACATGCAAGGTATGTTCAAAGGCTTTCTCACATCAAGGTGACCAAACGAGACACATGAGAACACATAATGGTGATCAACCTTTTACATGCAAGCTATGTTCAAAGGCTTTCTCACAGAAAGCTAATCTTACGAGACACATAAGGAGATGTAACATCCATAAATCCAGACCCTATAATCATAGTCCCCTGATTATCATCTAGCCATTTCACTTCCTCCTCTTTAATCGACCACTTGTAACCAAACACTCTCATCACCAACCGACCTCTCGTTCCCACACATTCCTTGCCTAATTTACCATGCTGACCAACTATACTATTACTGTTATGCAATACCATATGTTCATAGAAACAAAAACTAAATCTGATCAACTGGACTTACTATTTTGGGAGTAGTACAGTTTCACAACCTATCCAGGTTGCTTCTTCAGCTAAACTGGCTTGGGAAGAGAAGATTACTGGTGAAAGCTGTTGGAATCACTGAAGTACGTAATCTTCTATTGTTCAAGATTGTTTAGGCGTCGAGGAATCTGGCGGATTATCGGATTGTATACCAGAGATAAGTTGTGACGAAGTCCCCCTCCCCTGTTAAGCGAGGGGTTTTCAGCTGCGACGTAAATGGCCTCTCTGACCCCTCTCTCAAACCATCTTGGTTCCTTGTCTAGTATTAAAACATCTTTGTCATTGAATTCGTGTCCTGAGGTACTCAAGTGAGAGAAGACAGCAGATTCATTGCCTGCAGAACCGGAGCGACGATGTTGGTAGAGTCGTTTGTGTAGAGGTTGTTTGGTTTCTCCTTGCAGTTTTCCCCTTGGCATTGGACTGCATACACTAAGTTGTTTTGTTTCTGTCTGGGAGTTTTGTCTTTGGGGTGAACAAGTCTTTGTTTAAGAGTGTTGGCCGGTTTGAAATAGACAGGAATGTTGTAGTTCCTAAAGATGCGCTGTATCTTCTCGGACAAGTCCTTAACGTAAGGAACAGACACACCAGATCTCTTGGTTGTGTTTCTTGGGTGTGCGCTGGTCGGCTGTGTCCTGCGGTCACGGGGGTGAAGGGCTTTTTCTATGCTCCAGTTTTTGTAGCCGCAACAGTGTAGGGCTTCCCTAAGGTGTCTGTGTTCCTTCTCCTTTGCTTCCTCTGATGAAGGGATGAAGGAAGCTCGGTGGAACAAAGTCCTCACCACTCCCAGCTTGTGGATGAGAGGGTGGTGAGAATCAAACAGAAGGTACTGGTCAGTGTGAGTGGGTTTACGGTAGACTGTGGTGTGCAGAGTACCATCCTCTTCTAATCTTACAAGGCAGTCTAAGAAGGCTAGCTGCTGGTCTCTGACCTCCTCTAAGGTGAACTTGATGTGTTGGTCGCATGTATTGATGTGATTGAAAAAGGTGTTCAGTTCTGCGGTTTTGATCTTGACCCATGTGTCGTCAACATACCTATACCAGTGGGTAGGAGGGGAACCTGTGTATGTGGTGAGTGCCAAGTTCTCAAAGTGTACCATATACAGGTTCGCTAGCACAGGGGAGATGGGAGACCCCATTGCACATCCATGCTTCTGTCTGTAGAACGAGCCATTGTAGACAAAGTATGTGGTCGATAGGCAAAGTTCTAGGAGCTGACATATATGGTCCACACTGAGTTTGGTTCTAGAGGCTAAGTTTGTGTCACTCTCTAGGCGTTGCCTCACTACCTCAATTGCCTTATTAGGTGGGACACTTGTGAACAGCGCTGATACATCAAAGGAGGCAATGGTTTCATCTTCCTCAACTTGGATGTTCTTCACTTTGTCAATGAAATCTTGTGAGTTTTGAATGTGGTGTTTGGATAGTCCCACTAATGGTCCGATGATTGACGTCAATAGCTTGGCAATATTGTAGGTGACGCTATTGATGCTGCTAACGATTGGTCTAAGTGGAACATCAGCCTTGTGAATCTTTGGCAGTCCGTAGAATGTTGGAACAGTTTCACCGGGGTAGAGTTTGTAGTATGTCTGTTTGTCTATATGACCTCCTCTCTCAAGCTGCTGGAGAACCTCAATCACACGCTTCTTGTAATTGGCTGACGGATCTCTCTTTAGGTGGTCATAAGTGTTTTGGTCATTTAGCAGACTGTTGACTTTCTCATCATACTCTCTCTTGTTAAGTACCACTGTGCATCGTCCTTTATCTGCTGGGAGAATGATGATATCTTTGTCTTTAGACAGTTTATCTGCAGCTTTGATTTCTTCTTTGGATAAATTTGAAGGAGGAAGTTTAGCATTACTAAGGCTAGCTGTAACTTTGCCCCTGATTTCCTCAGCTGTTGTTGCGTTTACTCTGTTGTTGCGGATAGCAGACTCTGTTGCCGTGATGTATTCCACGTAAGGTAATGATCTTGGAGTTACTGCAAAATTTAACCCCTTTGCTAACACTGAAGTTTCAGTCTCATCTAATGTTTTGTCAGATAAGTTTTTCACCCACACATCTTTCTTATCCTGAAAATCATCATTTGACTTCCTCTTACGCCAGTTTGTATCGGTGTCTGCTCTGGATTGGTCTTGTTTTGGGGTTTGAAGTCTTGCAAACTTCCCCTGCTGGCGCAGTTTTGAGCAGGAATGTTGCGTTAACTGGCCTTTCTCCACAAACTTGAACACCTCATCAAACAAATCCTGTGGTAGTTTATCCTTCAATTGAGAGTGAAAATTATCGATTTTGTTGCGTAAGATGTCAATTGTAAAGTTAGTTTGCCTTACTCTTTCATTTAGAAGTTCCCTTTGGGCTTTATGTATAATTGTATGAGCACGGAATCCCTTCACCTTTGGTTTAATCCATAAACTGCGAGGTGTAATGTCAGAATGAAGACAGCGCAAATTAAATCTCAGATGGTTCCGAAAATCCGCCAATTTCCTCGAAGCTTTCTCATATTCGCGAACCAGTAGAAGGCAATCTTTGCCAAATTGAGTTCCAATACGATAGTGAAGATTATTAATCATCCAGGAAAGAGTTCATAGAAACAAAAACTAAATCTGATCAACTGGACTTACTATTTTGGGAGTAGTACAGTTTCACAACCTATTCAGGTTGCTTCTTCAGCTAAACTGGCTTGGGAAGAGAAGATTACTGGTGAAAGCTGTTGGAATCACTGAAGTACGTAATCTTCTATTGTTCGAGATTGTTTAGGCGTCAAGGAATCTGGCGGATTATCCGCCTTATACACAGGTTGTATAGCAAAAAAAAAAAAAAAAAAAAAAAAGAATTTTTTGGGACACCCTGTAGTCATGTTCAATGCATATTACACTGGTATAGGGCATGACAAGAGCTTACTCTTTGTTGTAGCATTCAGCAACATATACCTATTTCTCACACAAAAAATATTGGTTACAGATTTAAAAATTGCAAGTTTATTGAGCAAACACTGCTGCTAATGAATATATGCATACATTCGTGAGCAGCAGTACTCATATTATATATGCAATTATCTAACCAGTGGTTATAAATTTTGCTCATAATTGAAAATATATGTTTAAAATTGCATTATATTTAATGAGTATCAGTGCTAATGAATATTCATGATATGAATATGAATATTTATGAGCACCAGTGTTAATGCTCAATGTGTGCAATTTTTGTACTAACCACTATTTTGTATGTGAAAAAATGTATATGATGAAAGCTACAATTGACATTAAGCCCTTGATATGTCCTAGACCAGCGATGTAAGTATTCCAACAGCACTACAGGGTGTCTAAAAAAAAATACAGGGTGTCCTAAAAAAAAATAATAATACAAAAAAAAGAATTAAACAAAATAAAAATAATAAATTGTTTTTTTTTAGAAAGTTGGGGGGTGCGCCTTATACACGGGTGCGCCTTATACACGGAGTTTTACGGTAGTATAAATAATATAATATAGCAACTGTTACATTCGCATTTAAATGAATTGGAACATTAACCCTAAAAAGACTGGGCTATTTTGAACCTTTAAAAAAATGGGTGGGGGGGGGGGGGGGGGGTGCTAAAAGGGCCCCCCCCCCCCCCTAAGATCTCGGCAACCAAAACTCTGATCGACTCCAAATTTGACATCGTGATAGATGTCCATAAGGTCTACAATATTACGTAGTAAAAAAAAAATAATAATTAGAATATGCTAATTAGAGCTAATTAATTATGCAAAAATTGTATTTGTTTGTATTTTTCATAGTTTTCTCGGCAATCGGAACTCCAATCAACTACAAATTTGGCATGGTGATAGATGTCCATGAGCCATTCAATATTGCATACCGTAAATACCGGCGTAATCGCCGCATACTTTTTCCTCGAAAAAACCCTGCAAACTCGGGGTGCGGCGTGTACGTGGAGACAGTCAAAATGTCACTCTTGACCGGCCTCAAAACAACACATTTCAGCAGGTGTGGGACTATTGGTTGTATTGCACTGTATTGTATTGCGTGATAACACATTATATAGCCAAATTGTCTAGTACGTTTACCCTGGCCTAGAATGGTTTCTCACCTTTTTTTTGCTGATATTTGCGAAATCTGATACGTTTTTAACTTCAAAGTTACGAAACAAATGCACACTGCCAGCGCCGCGCTCGCCTAGCTGTCATCGATCTAGCTACGTGCGTTATGAATGCATTGCATTTGCACGTACGTACATCACAGTACATGGTTCTCTGTAGTACCGATTTCATGCTAAAATTTGGCACATTTTCCAGCCGATTTTCTTGTTTCCCGTCGTTATTCCCGCCTTTTTTGTCGCCAGTTTTCCTAGCGCACTTTTCTCCCACATTTTTTATGCCTCCGCCAACGAAGTGGCCGGAGGCATTATGTTTTCGGGTTGTCCGTCCGTCCGTACGTCCGTCCGTCCGTCCGTGCGTCCCGTTTTCGTTCTCGCGATATCTCAAGAACCGGTTGACGGATCAATTTCAAACTTGGTATGAGTGTACATATTGGGGTGACAATGATCTGATTAGATTTTAGGGGTCATGAGGTCAAAGGTCAAGGTCACATGACTCAATATATATGCAAAAATGCCTCGTTCTCGCGATATCTCAAGAACCGGTTGACGGATTAATTTCAAACTTGGTATGAGTGTACATATTGGGGTGACAATGATCTGATTAGATTTTGGGGTTCATGAGGTCAAAGGTCAAGGTCACAGGACTCAATATATGTGCAAAATTGCCTCGTTCTCGCGTTATCTCAAGAACCGGTTGACGGATCAATTTCAAACTTGGTGTGACTGTACATATTGGGGTGGCAATGATCGGATTAGATTTGGGGGGTCATGAGGTCAAAGGTCAAGGTCACAGGACTCAATATATATGCAAAAATGGCTTGTAATGGCAAAATTTCAAGAACTGAATGTCAGATTTCAATCAAACTTGGTACCTGAATGTATCATAAAGAATCAACGTAGCCATAACATATTGGGATCATGAGGTTGAGGTCAAGGTCATAGGACTCATACATGCAAAAAAAGGTTTGTAATGGCAAAATCTCAAGAACTAAATGTCAGATTTCAATCAAACTTGGTACCTGAATGTTTCTTAGGGAGCCAATGTAGCCATCAAATTTTAGGGTCATATGGTCAAGGTCACAGGACTCGAAATATGAAGAAATTTTTTTTTATTCAGTGCATGTTAATTTGGGCTTGATATTAAAGGGCATCAAGCGTGGGGATGCTAAATAGAGGGTCGCCATTTTGAACTGGGTTAGTTTGCGCGCACCGCATGACACTGAGCTAACGTGCATTACGCACCGTGCGCAACGCGTATGCAAGATGGCGCCGCGCATCTCATTTGACGAATCTGAACTACCTTTAAAATCGCGTGATAGCGGAGGCATAATTTTCGACTGCGCGCAGTCGAAGATCCATCTATTTTTTTTCAATTTCAATGCCCAAAGTCGGGGTGCGGCGTTTACGCGGGTGCGGCGATTACGCCGGTATTTACGGTAGTTAAATTGTTCTAATTATAATATGCTAATTAGAGCTAATTAATTATGCGAAAATTGCATTTCTTATGTATTTCTTTGTTTTTTCGACTCATGTTTTTATTGTTTTTTTCAATGGAAATAATTATGGACCATTATTCAACCATTTTTAGCCCCAAATTAAATGATTGCAGTGATTAGAATGAAAAATAATGAAGATTTTGTCTTTTCTAAGAAAAAAACAATTTCCATAGGATTTGTACACAAATCACAAAATTTAGCGATTTTCAGGCGACGCTCACTTACAAAAGGTCACGTGACTTTAGAACCGTATACCCGGTCGTCGCAAATTTGGTCTCAAAAGTTGCGCAAGACTTCAATGAAAAAACTCATAAAGTCCCGCGGCAATACCTGCGCGCGTTGCGGAATTATCGCGAAAATAGAGGAGGGGGGGGCTAAATCAGCCCCCCCCCCAGTCTTTTTAGGGTTAAAGGGGAAGGAACTAGAGCTGAGTCAAATCGAATGGCTATTCGATATCCGATCGTGAAAGTCGGATACCGAATACAAATTTTCGGATACGAATATCCAAAAAAAAAAAAAAAAAAAAAAAAAAAATCCCCATTCGAGAGATTCGATCAGAAAATGGCACATTGAACCCTGCTTTATCTTTTGCTAAAGTTAAAAGTTAAGGTATTTTACATAAATTACAAATAAACAAAACAAATAATAAACCAAAGGTAAGAGGATTAATATACAAGTGGTATAGTGAGTGCCAAATTTAGAAGGATTATTTATCAAAGTATTTCATCTTGACAGCAGTTTGTACACTAACATCACACTGTACTGCCGATTCTAATTGAAAAAACGGACAGAATATTTATTTAAAAATTAAAAATAAAAAAATTAAAATAAATTAAAATAAATTTTTTTTTTTTTTTTTTTTTTCGGATATTCGATATCCGACCGTTTTTACACGACTCATATTCGAAATGCAAAATATCCGGTTTGACTCAGCTCTAGAAGGAACCCCTAGCCTTTCGACTCACCGGATGCGACGAGAGCACAACCCCTGTCATCTCCAGTCACCCACCTCCTCATGAACACTCCCAATAATGAAAACAATCGATATTCTACGGCCCACCGTCGTCCGCCTCCAATGCCAACAGGAGGCGGCCACCCCTTCAACCTCCCGCGGCGAAACGACGTGTCAGGCGGAGAACACAATAGCGGGTTACAATAATGCTATTGTGTTCTCCGCCCGCCACGCCACTTCACCGCGAGCAGCCGAAGAAATGGCTGCCCCCTATGGGCACTGAAAGCAGACGACTCAATAAAATACCACTCACTTATCCTCCCAACGATCGTTGTATCAGCATCACTTATTCATGTCTCCCGACAAATAGCAAATATTACAGGAGACAAACTGAAGAACCATGTTTCACCTAAAATGTATGTCCAAAGGCTTTCTCGCAGAAAGGTACACTAGCAATGCACTTGAGGACATATACTGGTAAACAGCCTTTCACTTGCAAGGTATGTTCGAAGGCTTTTTGACAGAAAGGTACACTAGTAAAGCAAATGATGACACCTATTCATGAATGAACTTCTTACAACAACCACTACATGAAAGGTCACAAAAGGCTACATGTGTTCAAATATTATAGCTTGCATTGCATATTTCAGTTCTATAGCATATGCAAGGCCAATTTCACACACTTGCAGGATGGCCCGTGGCCCATTGAACAAAACAGAAATGTTTTGTTTTGTTGCTAGTAATGGGCTAGTAAAACTTGTTGCTAGTAATGGGCTAGTAAAACTTGAGAAAAGTTAAAATTTAGTTGCCAGATCATGCGAATTGCTCTTTTTAAGCTAAAAATTCTGAATGGTTGTATATTGAATTTTTTCATGCCAAACTTCAATAATAATTAGCTGTTATCAATAGAATTGACCAAGATCTTGAAGAGCAGACAATACTTTTTAAAAATTCAACCAAATTATGAGGCCATTTAATTTCTGGTCATCTAAATTAAGCTAAAAATAGTTATACTTTCCTGACTGGGCCATTATACTAGCATTAAGGTTAAAGTGGAGCCTTGTTTATTAAATGATATATTTTGGACATGTTTTTGGGAAAATAATACAGAAACAGTAAATAAAATAAAGCATCTCACAGCACTACTTCCAAAGTGATTGGAGTTTTAGGTAGATCTTTGTCCTGCCCAAAACATCTCCAGGGCAATATGAATTGTCAATCAGGCTGGTAATAACAACAATATAGTTTGTATGAGCTACATGTAATACAGGTTCCATCATTAAAAAAAACAGAACCACATACAACATTGTCCAAAATTCATGGTGAAATATTTCTCGATGATCATGGAAATCTGACATGACAATATTACTTGCCTTGTTTGTTTGTTTTTGGTAACTTTTTGTCATGAAACATTTTCCGACAATTTGTTCTATGGAAAGGAAGAGACTCAACTGATGATGAATTTGATCTTAATATCAACATTCCATTTTCAGAAAATGATGATCGTCTGATGGGTGCCCCAGATGCTTCCTGTGGGAAGACAATTGCCTCTACTAATCCAGGAGAAGCAAGTTCTAGACAGGTTCCTCCTGAAGTCTTTCCAGGTACAAGTAGCTTGAACATTCAGACAGGAAAACACACAGATGAATGTCCTTGTGATCATCAGGATGTAAGGGGTATTACAAGTCCCCAAAAATGTGATGGACCATGCAAATGCAACGTGGATTTAAAGACTTTCACTGACGAATGTGATGCAAAGACACATGACAATGAAAACACTTGTGTTAAACTTGTTTGCAAGTTACGTTCAAAGGAATTATCAGACAAAGGTAGACTATCATTACATATGAGGACACATACTGGTGAACGACCTTTCACTTGCCGGGTATGTGCAAAAGCTTTCAATCAGGAAAGTAATTTTTCAAAACACATGCTAATGCATGCTAGTACACGTTCTTTCACTTGCAAGGTATGTTCAAAGGCTTTCACTGCAAAATGTAATCTAGCATTACACATGAGAACACATACTGATAAACAACATTTTACTCGCAAGGTAGGCCTATGTACAAAGGCTTTCGCTCAGAAATCTCATCTAACAAGAAACATGAGGACACATACTGGTGATCAACCTTTCACTTGCAAGGTATGTTCAAAGGTTTTCTCACAGAATCCTCACCTTACAAGACATATGAGGACACATACTGGTGAACAACCTATTACATGCAAGGTATGTTCAAAGGCTTTTTCACAGAAAGGTTATCTAAAGAGACACTTGAGGACACATACTGGTGAACGACATTATACTTGCAGTGTATGTTCAAAGGCTTTCTCTCTGAAAAGTGATCTGACGAGACACATGAGGACACATACTGGTGATCGACCTTTCACTTGCAAGGTATGTTCAAAGGATTTCCAACTGAAAGGCGCTCTAACAAGACACATGAGGACACATACTGGTGAACAACCTTTCACTTGCAAGGTATGTTCTAAGGCTTTCTCACAGAAATGTGATCTAACGAGACACATGAGGACACATACTGGTGAAAAACATTTCACTTGCAAGGTATGTTCAAAGGCTTTCTCACAGAAAAGCAATTTAACAAGACACATGATGACACATACTGGTGATCAACCTTTCACATGCAAGGTATGTTCAAAGGCTTTCTCACATAAAGGTGATCTAACAAGACACATGAGGACACATACTGGTGAAAAACCTTTCACTTGCAAGGTATGTGCAAAGGCTTTCACCAGAAAATGTATTCTTGCATCACACATAAGGACTCATACTGGTGAACAACCTTTTACATGCAAGGTGTGTTCAAAGGCTTTCTCACAGAAAGGTGATCTAACAAGACACATGTGGACACATACTGGTGGAAAACATTTCACTTGCAAGGTATGTTCAAAGGCTTTCTCACAGAAAAGCGGTCTAACAAGACACATGTGGACACATTCTGGTGAACGACCTTTCACCTGCAAGGTATGTTCAATGGCCTTCACTAGAAAATGTCATCTAGCAGTACACATGCGAACTCATACTGGTGAACAACCTTTTACATGCAAGGTGTGTTCAAAGGCTTTCTCACAGAAAGGTGATCTAACAAGACACATGTGGACACATACTGGTGAAAAACCTTTCACTTGCAAGGTATGTGCAAAGGCTTTCACTAAAAAATGTAATCTAGCATCACACATAAGGACTCATACTGGTGAACAACCTTTTACATGCAAGGTGAATACTGGTGAATGACTGGTGAATGCCTGTTCACTTGCAATGTTTGATCTTAGGCTTACTTACAGAATGATCACTTAGAGGTAAAGGCCAGTTTTGGAAATGCCGTCCTCTCAAAAAAATGAAATTGAAGCTCTTATTACCAATAATGGGAAAGAATATAATTGTACTAATATAGGATTATCCAAATTTGGCCAAGAAACCGCCTACTAGTTGATATATTTGCAAAATTATAAATTGATCTAGGGCTGGATAGATATCGCCAACGCGGAATTGCCCATACGCTACGTGTATTACGACCACGAGGTGTACACGAGGTGTTCGCTATATGGGCTTGTCCCTAGCATGTCAATATCTCCGCCAGCGCTAGCGGCGCTGACATGTCTGAACGGGTGGTGGATTTATGAATTACACAGGCGGATATTGGATTTCTTCCGATATTTCTGTATTTAACGATGCTTAGGTTCGGATTTTACCACACAAGCCCTATTTCAATACATATTCAACAATATTGATTAATATAGATGTATTCGGCTACTTTCCCGAAACTGGACTTGGGCTTTAACAACACACATATTACACATACTGGTGAACAACCTTTCACATGCAAGCTATGTTCAAAAGCTTTCTCAACGAAAGTTGATCTAACTAGACATTTGAGGACACATACTGGTCGATGACCTTTCGCTAGCAAGGTATGTTCAAATGCTTTCTCTCTGAAGAGTAATCTACTACGACACTTGAAGACTAATACTGGTAAAAGACCATGCAGGCACAATGTACATGATGTTCAAAGGCTTTATCACAGAAAGCTAACCTAATGTTGACGCATGAGGACACATTACTGGTGATTTATCTCAACCAGTGATCTCGGGCAATAATTGGTCTTATTGACCCCACCCCCTCCCCCCTCCCTTGCCTAAACAACTAAACTTCCTTGGGAAATCCTGGCTACGGGCCTGCAAGGTATGTTCAAGAGACTTAACCCTAAAAAGACTGGGCTATTTTGAACCTTAAAAAAACTGGGGGGGGGGGGGGGGGGGGGGGCGGGGCTAAAAGGACCCCCCCCCCCCTAAGATCTCGGCAGCCGAAACTCCAATCGACTCCAAATTTGGCATCGTGATAGATGTCCATAAGGTCTATAATATTGCGTAGTTTTAAAAAAAAATTAATTAGAATATGCTAATTAGAGCTAATTAATTATGCAAAAATGGTATTTTTCTGTATTTTTTGTAGTTTTCTCGGCAATCAAAACTCCAATCGACTCCAAATTTGGCATGGTGATAGATGTCCATGAGCCATACAATATTGCATAGTTAAATTTTTTTGTTTTAATTATAATATGCTAATTAGAGCTAATTAATTATGCGAAAATTGCATTTTTTTCGTATTTTTTGCATTTTAAAAATATTTGTTATATATTTTTTCGATGGAATAAAATATTAACCATTATTCAACCATTTGTAGCCCAAAATTAAATAATTGCAGTGATCAGAATGAAAAATAATGAAGATTTTGTCTATTCTAGGAAAAAGTCAATTTCCATAGGATTTGTACACAAATCACAAAATTTAGCGATTTTCGGGCCGACGCTCACTTACAAAAGGTCACGTAACTTTAGAACGGTACACCCGGTTGTCGCAAATTTGGTATCAAAAGTTGCGCAAGACTCAAAGGAAAAAAGTCGTGAAGTGGCACCGTAAAATATTTAAGCGTTGCGAAGTAATCGCGAAAATAGAGGAGGGGGGCTAAATCAGCCCCCCCCCCCCCCAGTCTTTTTAGGGTTAAGCTGTCCAAGACACCTGCATGGTCCTGACAACATCCCAATCCTAAAATCTTCCAAAGTCTGCGCCCCCTGGACCCCCATTATTCCCTTATTCATGATTTCTCGATATGCCCACTAAAATTGAGCTAACTATATATCAGTGCTGTAGTCCACAAGTTCCGAGTCCGAGTCCCCAACGAAATAGCATGTTCCCATATGTTTTACATAGGGACTCGGCTCCGAGTCCGAGTCACGAGACCATCAAAAGCGAGTCCGAGTCCGGACTGGACTACAGCACTGCTATATATAAATTACTATTTAAAAGCTTATTATTTTACCTATTTACATCATTATGAACAACAGCTTAAGTGGACCCAATTGAGATTCTTCCAAATGTGGGTATCCCTTAACTAATTCCATGCAGAGTTACATCAAGGTGCTAGCAATGTGCCCCTTGGGCCCTGTCAGCTTAGAGCTAAACAGCGAGCCCCTACTCCGCAACCTTCTAAGGGTTTCTGGCCAAAGTGCTCACCAAGTGCACTACGTGTCCGTTGACTAGGTGTTATTTGGTTAAAAAGTATTTTGTGTCCCCACCCCTGTCATCAAATCCTGGAGACGATACATGTATTTTTAAATACATTTACATGATGGAATTCTGAATTCAGTTTCTTCAGAAATATGTGACCCAACTATGACAGAATCTTGAATTCAGGATTTATTTTTAAAATTGTTGAAACAGTTCTTTGTATTAAAAGGGCGTACATTTTGATAACAGATCAGTCAGCTTTGTTATTAGGAAGGAGTATCACAGTTATTAATACAAATTTGTAGTGAAAGTCACAAAATACTTGCATATGTTGGCTTTTGAGTGTCTTATTCCAAGGCTGTAAATGGCCTACCATCCTTTTTAAGTTCAACTAATAACTTAAGTTGCACTTGGTATCTTTGTGAAACATTCCCTGGGCCTTGTTTCGTAAAAATTTGTCCAATTATTGTCATTATTATAGCCACAGCCAATTAGCATCCAGCACTTAAAGGTAACGTTGAGTATTGGTAATTTCCAAAGTGCCCCCCCCCCCCCCCCCAAATTAATTGTAACGGATTTGGTTGATTTCAATTCCATATGAAAGATAATCCAAAAAAACATGGGAAATAATAATAATTCCCATTCAAATGCTCTAATTGTTGTGAAATTTGCTTTCAAAATATTTATAAAAGTTATTGACGTCCGGCCATCACTTTTTAGAGAACGCTAGCGCGAGGCGCAAGCGTTCTAGGTCCTCCGATGCGAAAGGCGAACGGCGCTTGCGATACACATGAATATGCGCGGTAACTATTACCGCGCATTACAGTCTCGTATCAGGAGTACCTAGAACGCTAGCGCTTCTCTCTAAAGTTAATAATATGACACTTGAGTTGTAACGGCCCTTTTTGAATGATAACAGGGGTTTTACTTTGTCGTTTGTAATTGTGTATACTTTTCGAGCATGGTGAAGTTATAACTATTAGTTTGTACCGTAATCGTGCAGGTTTTGGTTACTAAAGTTAAGTTTGACCAATACTCAACGTTACCTTTAAGCTGTTGCTATGGTTGTTATAATTATTGGGCATGCACTTTCAACAATAATAATTGAAAAAGTTGTATGAAATAGGGCCCTGGACTGGTGAAAGGCATTTCACTACAGGGGTATGCGGTGCGATGAGTTTCACTCTTTCACATGTTTATTCATTGCTTGATTTCAAGCCACTGTAAGTTTGTTGCACTGTTTGGGGCTGATCAGTGTTATTTTCTTGATGAATATATCCATATCTTTCATTTTAAAAAAGGTGGAATATTATAGTGAAATTATGTGTCACAAGATTGAAATCTGTATTATATATTGTTTGTTTTCAGGAGAAATATGTTACTGTAGATAGGCCAATAGAGTTGTGTATATTAACGGAGGCAAGTGATTTCCAGAAGTTTGTAGCAAATCTTTATATAAAGCCCAATGCTATGCATTATCAATATGCAATCTTCAGTACCATGTTGTGTTCTCACAAACTGCTGACTTCATGTTATTTTTCTGCAAATGAATACCATACTTACCAGGAGTTTTATGTACATAAAAGAGTGTTGGTGCATGTGACTTTCACACTTTATTCTGCGCTTGACATCAAGTCACTCTCTTGTTGATATACTGTATATTTTTTGTTTTCTTTTGAGCATGCATATATATTATTCTTTTCAGTAAAGATCATGCTGTTGAGGTGTTCGGTAAAGATGTTTGGGTAAAATATGACGATATAATCTAGATTTGCATGATGAACAATCGGCAGTTATTAAACCAGCTGTTAACCCGCTCTATATACGTTCAATGACGCATCCAGGAATTTTGCAAGGGGTCGGGTCTTAACCTGCATTTTTTTGTTGATATAGATGTTAGCTATTCAAAGCTCCAAAATATAAACTACCGGCGATAACAACTATATTTTAAAAAAAGCACCTGAGCCGCCCCCACCCCCCTCGCTCGCTATGCAGATAACTAAAAGCATGCAGCATCAGAATCAACGTTGATCCACAAGTATGTAGGAAGAAACTTCAGACGAAGACAAATAGCAGTAAAGGATCCTAAACATTATGTTATGTTCTTGTTGAAGGGAAACAAAACGCTTGAATTTGTGCTTATATACTGTTACTGATATTTAGTGCATAATTCCTGTCACTTCTAGTCGTATAGTTCATCTTGTGTGTCACTTTTAGTGTTCTTGAAACTACTGTGAACTGTTTTGACTGACCACTGGAGGCTGCAATGTTTTCCAACGGTACCGCATGAAACGTCATCTGACTGCATCAATCTGAACATGCACTAAAAAAAAACATGGGTTATGTAACCGTTGTTATTGAACCTACGACTATGTCAGTGGATATGTAGCACGCTTTTGTTAATGCAAGGTCAGATGACGTTTCATATGGTTCTTTTGGATAACATGGCAGCCTCCAGTGGTTGGTCAGAACGGTTCATAGTGGTTTTAAAAACGTTAATTTTTCCATCATTATTGATTCCCAAGAAAAGATGCCAGCGTTATCGCTCCCCTTTTAAATTTTATTTTCAAGATGATCATTCTAGATGGACGTTGTTTACCTTTACTGTATTGTGTTTGTTATGGACATAGGTGGAGCATGGTCAGATTGATTGGGGGCGCACTTTGTGTATTTTGTGTTCTTCCCAAAGGTTCCCCTTTTGTACTTACCAAAATTTCCCCTTTTGTATTTTATTAGGATTTTATGAATTATTGGGGCACAGAGCCCCCCCCCCCCCCCCCCCCCCCACCGAGTAGCTACGTACGCCACTGGTTATGGGGTTATGATCATGTTAGATACATGTACCATTTTTTGTTGTAATTCAACTCATAATTAGACATGTGATAAACGTTTTACATTTTAGCTAGTTAACATTTATGTGCAAGTGCAAGTCTTTTTCCAAAATATATATTCAGAATGATATATATGACAACTTTTGTTACAAAATACCTGTTTTTTACAAACAAAGATATAAACCAAAATTATTTTCGTTCTAGAGTTGTCATTAATTGTGATGTGTGTGGGTGTGTTGGTATGTGCATGCAAGCAGCTGTGCGTGCGTGTTTGTGTGCGTCTGTTTGTGTATGTGTGCAAATCAGTGTGTATACTTAAAGGGATAGTTGAGTTCTGGTATAATAAAAGAGAGTACAGTTTTAATCAAACTGAATTTTCGTAACCAAAACCTGCATCGTTACATTACAAACTGATAGTTATAACTCCACCATGCTCAAAAGCAATACAACATTACTAATGACTAAGTAAAAAACCTGTTATTCAAAAAGAGCCATTAAAACTCAAGAGAGCGCTTTCTAATTAAATCCTCTCGATTTCAACCATTTTAAATAAAATATTGTGCATATGAAGTTTTGATGAAAATAATAGAGATTAGATAGAGAGATAATCAACAACGATTTAAAAACCTCTTTTGTCATTTTTTGGAAAGAGGAAGCATTAAAAACAAAATTAACGGCTGGTTTAAAATTATCGAATAATTGTGGGGCCCCACAATTATTACAAACGATTATGTTTATGGATATTTCGGCCATTTCTGAACCGATTTTGATCAAATAAAGTGTATTCTGTCATTAAAATTGCATGCTCTTTCGAATTTGACACTCATTTTTCATCATCTCACAAACAAATATGTTGTGTAGCGCCCTTTATAACAAAACTCAACTATACCTTTAAAGGGTACTAGCTACCACCCGAGAATTATATTTCTTATAACTGTCTATACCTATATTTTATTTTGTTAATTTTTTAACGGGAAAAAAATCAACCGTCGATCAATCGATGATGTCCGGGAATGAGATACGTGAGAACGGTCCACCAGAGATCTAGGAAAGTTTTGTCGGATATTGACAATGTTACTACTTACTACATTATAGGCACCATTGCAGAAAGAGATGCAATCGATGTCAAGTTGCAATAAATTGTAAGTACGATCATGTGACCAAATGCGCACATGGCACAATTAATTACAACTTTGCAATCAATTGCATCTTTTTTTACAACGGGACCCGTCACCCTAGTAATGCTGTCAAAATCAACAAAACCTACCACATTGCTTTCAAAATATCAAGGAGCGTCAATTGAAAGCACCTTGATTATACATAATTGTAGCCTACATGTGTATCTCGGAAGTACACAAAGTGACCATCTTTCCCCCCTGCATGGCTCTTTTAATTTTTAACCGACGTCTGTACAGGACGTCTTTAGCCATATATTATTTCGCGAGTTTGCTACCGAAAATGATAATTATCAAAATTGCTTCTCTTGCGAGGAACGAAGTCTTTTTTTAGTCGCAAGCTTTTATTATAATGTTCTTTTAATTAAATGCTTATAATATGTATCAGATAATAAATTTTGAGCATCCCTTAAATCTCAAAGACGCTACAATTCAAAGACATTATTAATTTAGACAACAAAAATGGTAATGAGCTAGCTATTGGGATCTATATTATGATGATCTTTTTTCTTTTTCTTTTTTTATAAACAATGACTCGATTTCTTTTTAGAATTGATTCCCCCTTTTCATGCATAGGAAATGACACTGATATCTAAATGCCACTGGTATCATGCTGACAATGAACAATAAAATGTCAAGAAAATGTCTGCATATTTCAAACGAATAAGCTATTCTATCGCATGTATTCGATCGTCTTAGTGAAAAATATAATTCTGATCGCTTGAATTGTAATTACATTTTAAGAGCACTCTATACATTTTGTTTAAATATATATATTTTTCTTTATTGAATGAGCAAAGAAAAGGCTTCGCCGGGAATCGAACCCGAGACATCCGGATTGAAAGACGGGTGCTCAACCCATGGGCGTCGATACTTACGTAATACCCATTCATCAGGGGGGGATGGATGAATGGATCATCCCCCCCCCCCCCCCTGATCAATGGGTATCAATGACAGATCGACGCCCCGTGCCTCAACCATCGAGCCACAAATGGGGGACTTTACCTTGAAACCCTTTGCTTTGCTCAAATATTCAGAAGCTATATAAACCGGGCTCTAACCCCAAAATATTTAAATCGATTTTTCGAAAGAAAGTACGTGGATCACGCGACGTGATGCAGCTTTGTAAATTCAAACGTAGGAAACTGAATATAAATATTTAAGATGGTTGAAATTGAAAAAAAGAACAACTAAGGCTTCCCCGGGAGGGCCCCGGGAATCGAACCAAGACCCGGATTGCTAGACCCCTTGAATGGGGGACGCCCCCAACCCCCGTTGATGGGGGGGGGGGGGGGGGTTAACCCCCCTTCCCCCTTTCCAAATTTAAATCGGTCTCGAGGTCACTTTTGATGGATCCCGGTCTCGGCTTCGAACATTTTTGACGGACTATTAATACATTATACATGGACGTTAGTACGATCAATTGTAATTCTCTCTGTAAGAAACCGATCCCTCTGTTGTTACAGGAACAATAAATAAATCGCTCCCAACCCAAACATCATGTCTGTGTATATCGCCTACCAGCAATGCAACATTATTATATAGGAGGCGGGGAGGGGTGGTACCGTCCTCCCCCCCCCCCCCCCCCCTCCCCCGCCCGAGTTGAAAACGGACAAGTTCCATCAAAACGCACATAAAATTCGGGCAATCATAATAATTAAGTTCAGGCAAATCCCCCGCAAATCCATGTGATATGCGGGCAAAATATGTGAAAATTCAAACATTCAGGCAAACAACCTTAGCCCGCGCGCCTGGCCGGGAATACGATGTCCCCCGATGTGCATGTGATGTCCATGTAAAACGAGCTAGCTGAGCGCGCTGATGCGGCGCGCCGCCATGTTAATATACAATTATAATTATGTGTGGAAGCTGAAGCATGTGCATCATTATTGTACGTAGTCCCAGACGTTACTATGCTGAACTTTATCCGGTAAAATATTGTCTTCTACATACATGCTGTAAGTCATTCATCGCTTATAGGGCAACGATTTACTCCTGAGAAATAGAGTCATTACCATGTAGAGGAAATCGTCGACTTTGTGGACTTTTCGGGACTATGAAAATCAGCGAGCTGTCTTAGCGGAACACGAGCGAAGAATAATGGAAAGTGCGCCCATAACTCCGGGGGTGACGGCCGATGGTGGTGGTGTATCTGCTGTGCGACCAGCTAATGGACCCACATGCGAATCTTCCACTGATAAACTTTCGAGTTGTACGAGTTGTATTAATCTGAATATTGGGGCCATTTCCCACCTGTGGGAGCATCAAAAGGGCGACTTTCTGAAAGGTCACTGCGATGAATACTCTTGTACTGCAGACGAAGTTTTTGTATTTCATGTACTCAAAATTCATGCAAAGTTTTGTGCAGAATCCTCTTGCAACATGTACAGATGCAGATCTTCTTCACACATGATTGAGGAGACTGAACATGCTCTTGGGAAGCTGAAGGTGAACTCTAACTTCAAGTTGGAGCCAAACTTTACAGAGACAGAGACGATGCAACTAGCGTCATCCAACCTGGACATGTCACATCAGTCTGGCCAAATAATGTCCAGATCAGGGTCAGATTACAATTCCTTCCAATATGCATCAGATTTTACGGAGCCTGAAAATTCTCATTGTGTTCCAGTGTCTAGACGATTAGGCACGACTGATGGACTCACGACACTCGATCAACCGGCGACACTTGCTGCATCTGATTTGACAGGTGCAGATCGTGAGAAACTTTGTTTGACTTTGACCAACAACAACAACAACAGTAGGCCTATGGCTAGAAGGGAGTCTCATCAAGCTTCAAAAGCCTCGTCTAATCATCATACTGTTCCTGCTAAAAGTGAGTGCAGACTTCAGACTGGTTATTACTTATTAGAGAATCATTAAAAAAGGGAACCAACATCTAAAAAATAATATATTTATAAATAAAAGGTAAAAGTTTTAGTCCATATTCCACCAACAAGATCAGAAAAATACGTTTCCATGCAGACAAATCATATCATTGAAAAGGTCATCACCATACTAAAATATGTGGTCTGCAGAAGAAGACAATGATTTATTGTTCAACACTTACACATCTTCCGTGGTTCTAAGATTGGCATTCTCTACCAAGATGTGCCCAAATTGGCATGCATGACTAAAAGAACCGATGCTCTATAGCATGGGCGTCGATCACAGAGGGGTCATTCCATGTCAAATCACCCAATGGATTTCATCGTACCCCCTTCAAATTTGTTCATATTTGGTATGATATTTCAACCTTTCAAAGCGCAAATATTTAAGTTTTATCCCAATCCGCCCAACGGTTTTGGCGCTATGGGCGATTCTTTGGGGGTAGTTTTGTCAAAAATGGGCGTGGGCACCGTTTTTCAAATCGCCATTGTCCGTTAACCGTTGGGTCAATTTATTTTTAATGGTGTCATTGGACTGGAGATGTTAAATGCAATCCATTTATGCCATTTGTTTTCATGCATGAGCGAGTTTGGATACGATAACCTTTGAC
The DNA here is from genome assembly GCA_037951105.1 of Echinarachnius parma. Classification (NCBI taxonomy): domain Eukaryota; kingdom Metazoa; phylum Echinodermata; class Echinoidea; order Clypeasteroida; family Echinarachniidae; genus Echinarachnius; species Echinarachnius parma. The sequence continues at coordinate 49,860 of JBAMJV010009728.1, forward strand.
CTTAGGCTTCAACCTTCCGTTTTACCTCGTGGATCAAATAATTTTGAGAATTTTGTTGGCTTAAATCTTGGCTTGATATAATATCTACAACATATGAAAGAATTGGAGATGTATTATTTCTTGTTTTTTCTACAGCCTTGTTTTAAGTTTTCAAATCTCATGTAAAATTGAATTATTTTAGACCTACACCCATGTCCAAGAATTCTATAGGGGTGTATTGTATGAAAAAGACCTTTTCAAAGTCAGGATTAGAGCCTATTCACACTCTGGCTCACCACTGTTAAATAGACCTGCTAATCCCCATACAATAGCAATCCAGACAAATGACATTCTAATGATACCACATGTTTCCAACCTGACAATGGCCCTGTTGCAGAAAGAGATAAATCAATTGTGAGTCAGATCAAATGTTCTAAATGCACAAATCTGATTGGTTGAAATGCAGAAAATGTCTCTCTCTGAAACAGGGCCTAGGTGGAGATCTTTTCTTGAATAAAATCTTTCAAGTTCAAGTTCAAATTGCAAACTTGTACATCAATTATGAAAGCAAATATCTACAGGTATCCCGGCTTTTCAATTAATTTAATGTTTCTATGCAACAGAAATTCATGCAATAGTAACATGATTTGCAATTGTAAACATTCAACCCTGATTATTTCCAACTAAACCAAACACAAAACAATGCTGTTTGATATTCCACTCATTTTGATTTTTAATGGCACTTGTTTTTAAATGCATTAATTGCAATAAAAAAAACAGTGCAATTTGAAATTTCACAAACCATAAATAATGCATTAAGCAAATGTGATGATTCACAAAAATGGACAGGCATGCGCAAGTTCTTGTGACTTTTGAAATTAGGTCATTTGTCTTTAATCTAAGCTCTTTCATAGCATGAAGAGATAAGTATCTCTGATTTTCACACATAGTGTACGAAACAACTGTAGAAATATTGTGGTAAGATCAAATCTTAAACAATCATTGGTTATAAAATTATGAGCAGTTGTCTAGAGGGTAGTTACTGTTTGTGTTTGGTATATTTGGAAAGAATCAGGTTTGAATTTGTACAGCTTGCAAATCATGTTAATATTGCATGAATTTCTGATGCATAGAAACATTAAATTCATTGAAAAGGGATACCTGTAGATATTTGCTTTCATAATTGATGTACAAGTTTGCAATTTGAACTTGAACTTGAAAGATTTTATTCAAGAAAAGATCTCCACCTAGGCCCTGTTTCAGAGAGAGACATTTTCTGCATTTCAACCAATCAGATTTGTGCATTTAGAACATTTGATCTGACTCACAATTGATTTATCTCTTTCTGCAACAGGGCCATTGTCAGGTTGGAAACATGTGGTATCATTAGAATGTCATTTGTCTGGATTGCTATTGTATGGGGATTAGCAGGTCTATTTAACAGTGGTGAGCCAGAGTGTGAATAGGCTCTAATCCTGACTTTGAAAAGGTCTTTTTCATACAATACACCCCTATAGAATTCTTGGACATGGGTGTAGGTCTAAAATAATTCAATTTTACATGAAATTTGAAAACTTAAAACAAGGCTGTAGAAAAAACAAGAAATAATACATCTCCAATTCTTTCATATGTTGTAGATATTATATCAAGCCAAGATTTAAGCCAAAACAATTCACAAGATTATTTGATCCACGAGGTGAAACGGAAGGTCGAAGCCTAAGGCCAAAGGTTATCGTATCCAAACTCGCTCATGCATGAAAACAAATGGCATAAATGGATTGCATATACATCCCCAGTCCAATGACACCATTAAAAAAAAATTGACCCAACGGTTAACGGACAATGGCGATTTTAAAAACGGTGCCCACGCCCATTTTTGACAAAACTACCCCCGAAGAATCGACCATAGCGCCAAAACCGTTGGGCGGATTGGGCTAAAACTTAAATCTTTGCGCTTTGAAAGGTTGAAATATCATACATACCAAATATTAGCAAATTTGAAGGGGGTACGATGAAAATTTTCACTTTTTTGGGGTGATTTGACATGGAATGACCCAGAGGTGATATCCCCGCCCCCCCTAAATATTTCAGGAGGGGGGATGGCCTGTATTATTATCCCCCCAATATTTGGGGTTCAAAAATATTTATACATTGAAATAAAGGAGCACTGCCCCCTCTCATTCATAATGTGAAAGTTGTTACTAGTATACAGAGCGTATTAAAAAAAAAGCGTTACACTTTTGAAAAATCTGACAAAATTACATTTCAAAATATTTAGAAGATTTGTTCATGTCGATAGATGCCCAATAGTCTCATCTATCAAGTGCTACTAACAAAACAAATTTTTGTTCACGCTTGGGCGAACACTGACTGTTTTTGTGCAGAGTGTGAAAAATGACTTGCGCCAAATTGAAAGAGGGAAAATGTAACCAGCAATCTGAATAAGTACTCCCATTCAAACAAATTGCTCTTTGCCAGACTATCATAACCAGGATTTTTTTTAAAAGGGGAGGAGGGGGGGGGGGGGGGTTTCTTCAGAAAATTTTCTGTCAGCTGGGGGGGGGGGGGGGGAGGGAGGGGAGGGAGTCGTAGATAATTTTCGAAGCCGAGAACGCAAATTTTCTACATTTTCGAGACCGAGGGGGTAATGTCCCTTCATTTTAATGTTATTTTATATTTCTGAACCCCAAATATTGGGGGGGGGGGGGGGGGGGGGGGGGGTGATAATACAGGCCATCCCCCGCACCTCAAATATTGGGGGGGGGGGATATATCCATCCCCCCCGTGATCGACGCCCATGTTCTGTAACATAAGCCTGCAGGTGTTGTTCCCTGAACTTTACAATTGTGCATTTTTTTCTTTACATTTTAAACATGTAAAACTTCCAATTACAAACAAATGATGTACATGCCAGCAAATAAAACTTTTTGTGTGAATCTAATATGCCAGCACCACATCAACAATTGTAGTCGTACTGATGTACAGTACTTCATGTAGGTAGTGAATAATTAACACTATATCTTCATAATTTACTTTATGCCTGAAGCCGAAGGTCAAAGAGCCACTGTTTAGCAGTGAAGTTGAATTAACTCAGGGCTAGAAACTAGAAAGCTAACTAACAGGGTTGGTTAATGGTACTACACAAACCCAAAGGATAATAAATCAACTCTGGGATATGTGTGAGGGATCACCAAAGGGATGCAGCTTTTTGTGTACATTATTTCAATTATTTTATACAAATCAATGATTTTTGTCGAGCCCACCGTAGGTGGAGGGAGACTACTTTTCCAAATTGCGTCCGTCCTCTGTCCGTCCTCCATGACCTTGCAAAAATTTAAATAACTTTCCAACCCTGCATCTGTTTGTAACCAAACTTGATTGGTAGATCTATGCCCTATATTGGCCTCCATGATATTCTGGGGTCAAAGGTCACATAAGTAGGTCAAAGGTCAAATGAGGTCCAATGTGAAATTTTACCTGCAAGAGTCTATTAAGGTTGATAACTTCCCAATCCTGCATCTGTTTGTAACCATACTGTACTTGATTGGCAGGTGCCCTATATTGGCCTTTATGATATTCTGGGGTCAAAGGTCACATAAGTAGGTCAAAGGTCAAATGAGGTCCAATGTGAAAATTTACCTGCAAGAGTCTATTAAGGTTGATAACTTCCCAACCCTGCATCTGTTTGTAACCATACTGTACTTGATTGGCAGGTGCCCTATATTGGCCTCCATGATATTCTGAGGTCACAGGTCACATATGTAGGTCAAAGGTCAAATGAGGTCCAACGTTGCATGAATGTGTGCAAGTGGGCGAGACAATTAACGGCTATCGCCTTGTTTATCCTTCTGGTTTGTGTCAGGTTTATAAAATTAGCTTCTGACCAACACGAGCACTGAAAACTAAGGGGTTTCAGGGACGAACAAACCATCACAGGAACTTTCTAGCTCAGTAGGTAAGAGCACTAGTCTAGCAATCTGGAGGTCCTTGATTCCAATTGCATTTGCAAGGAAGCCTTAATTTCTTTGCTCATTTACCATTTATATACTTCTGGGCAGTTTCCCTATGTTTGAAATAATTTTTATCTAACACTTAACATTGGTATGACTGAGCATTGGTTTGGGAATTAAAGAAATTTAACATTTTGTCTAATTGTTATTTCTTGGTAGGCAGTCACTTCAGATTAGAGTCCAATTTAATTCCAGTCTACCTGTTCACAGACCTGTGCAGAATTATAAAAGACCAGTCAATTATTTGCCAACTTGATGTTTTTCCTAAAATAAGAAGGTTGCATAATTGGTCACTTAATTTTCTACTTATTGTTCCAATTTCTATCTATTTATTCCTTTTATTTGTATTAGTACAACTAGGAGTTGAACCTGACAAGGACAGCGGCCTTCATACAGCTGAGGAATTAAAAGATGTTGAGATGTCTGCTAGACTCCAGATCAAACCACATGATCCAATGTCCCATCATCGTGTAGCTGAGCCTGACAAGGACAGTTGCCTGCATACGTCTCAGGATGTCAGTGTTGGCAAGATCACTGGAGTGAAGATCGAACCACCTGATCCAGTGTCACATGATCAAGTAGCAGAGCCCAATGAGCAGAGTTGCCTGCATATGTCTGAGGTTGCCAGAGATGTTGAGATGTCTGCTGGAGTGAAGAATGACACACCTGATGCAATGTCACATGATCAAGTAGCTGAGCCCAATAAAGACAGTTGTCAGGATACCTCTGAGGATGCCAGAGGTTCTGAGATGTCTGCCAGAGTGAAGATAGAACCACATGATCCAATGTCACATGGTCAAGTAGCTGAGCCAAGCAAGGATGGTTGCCTTGATACAGCTGAGGATGCCAGAGATGTTGCGTTGTCTGCTATAGTGCAGATGGAACGACCTTATCCAATGTCACATGATCAGGTAGCTGAGCCTTACAACAACAGTGGCCTTCATACAGCTGAGGATGCCAGTGTTGCCAATATCACTAGTGTGATGAAAGAACCACCTCATCCGGTGTCACATGATCAAGTAGCTGAGCCCAATGCGCACAGTTGTCAGCATACCTCTGCGGATGCCAGAGATGTTGAGATGTCTGCTGGAGTGAAGAATGAACCACCTGATGCAGTGTCACATGATCAAGTAGCTGAGCCCAATAAGGACGGTTGTCAGCATACCTCGGAGGATGCCAGAGGTTCTGAGATATCTGCCAGAGTGAAGACAGAGCCTTCTGATCCTCTGTCACAGGATCAAGTGACTTACGACACTCTGGCACCGGGGATCAAACTGAAGATAGATGGTGTGGGAGGAGGTATGTAAACAATCACGTTCACCATCTGGAGCTCTATGTAGTTTTGAAAATTCAAAATTAGAAGACTAAAATATGACACAAATTTCCCAGCTATACAACTGCAGAACATCCACAACGTATTAACTTGAGTTTCAGTCACTACATCCCCTTCAAAATATAATAAATCGTGATTGAGATTGATCAGGCAGTACCGTACTGACCGGCGTAATCGCCGCATACTTTTTCCTTGAAAAAACCCGCAAAGTTGGGGTGCAGCGCGTACGCGGCGATAGTCAAATTTACATTGTAACTCGTATACGTAGCTTGCATACAGTGTGCATGGCAGTTAAATAGCGCGATTGCGAGAAATCCTTCTGGTTTGTGTCAGGTTTATAAAATTAGCTTCTGACCAACACGAGCACTGAAAACTAAGGGGTTTCAGGGACGAACAAACCATCACAGGAACTTTCTAGCTCAGTAGGTAAGAGCACTAGTCTAGCAATCTGGAGGTCCTTGATTCCAATTGCATTTGCAAGGAAGCCTTAATTTCTTTGCTCATTTACCATTTATATACTTCTGGGCAGTTTCCCTATGTTTGAAATAATTTTTATCTAACACTTAACATTGGTATGACTGAGCATTGGTTTGGGAATTAAAGAAATTTAACATTTTGTCTAATTGTTATTTCTTGGTAGGCAGTCACTTCAGATTAGAGTCCAATTTAATTCCAGTCTACCTGTTCACAGACCTGTGCAGAATTATAAAAGACCAGTCAATTATTTGCCAACTTGATGTTTTTCCTAAAATAAGAAGGTTGCATAATTGGTCACTTAATTTTCTACTTATTGTTCCAATTTCTATCTATTTATTCCTTTTATTTGTATTAGTACAACTAGGAGTTGAACCTGACAAGGACAGCGGCCTTCATACAGCTGAGGAATTAAAAGATGTTGAGATGTCTGCTAGACTCCAGATCAAACCACATGATCCAATGTCCCATCATCGTGTAGCTGAGCCTGACAAGGACAGTTGCCTGCATACGTCTCAGGATGTCAGTGTTGGCAAGATCACTGGAGTGAAGATCGAACCACCTGATCCAGTGTCACATGATCAAGTAGCAGAGCCCAATGAGCAGAGTTGCCTGCATATGTCTGAGGTTGCCAGAGATGTTGAGATGTCTGCCGGAGTGAAGAATGACACACCTGATGCAATGTCACATGATCAAGTAGCTGAGCCCAATAAAGACAGTTGTCAGGATACCTCTGAGGATGCCAGAGGTTCTGAGATGTCTGCCAGAGTGAAGATAGAACCACATGATCCAATGTCACATGGTCAAGTAGCTGAGCCAAGCAAGGATGGTTGCCTTGATACAGCTGAGGATGCCAGAGATGTTGCGTTGTCTGCTATAGTGCAGATGGAACGACCTTATCCAATGTCACATGATCAGGTAGCTGAGCCTTACAACAACAGTGGCCTTCATACAGCTGAGGATGCCAGTGTTGCCAATATCACTAGTGTGATGAAAGAACCACCTCATCCGGTGTCACATGATCAAGTAGCTGAGCCCAATGCGCACAGTTGTCAGCATACCTCTGCGGATGCCAGAGATGTTGAGATGTCTGCTGGAGTGAAGAATGAACCACCTGATGCAGTGTCACATGATCAAGTAGCTGAGCCCAATAAGGACGGTTGTCAGCATACCTCGGAGGATGCCAGAGGTTCTGAGATGTCTGCCAGAGTGAAGACAGAGCCTTCTGATCCTCTGTCACAGGATCAAGTGACTTACGACACTCTGGCACCGGGGATCAAACTGAAGATAGATGGTGTGGGAGGAGGTATGTAAACAATCACGTTCACCATCTGGAGCTCTATGTAGTTTTGAAAATTCAAAATTAGAAGACTAAAATATGACACAAATTTCCCAGCTATACAACTGCAGAACATCCACAACGTATTAACTTGAGTTTCAGTCACTACATCCCCTTCAAAATATAATAAATCGTGATTGAGATTGATCAGGCAGTACCGTACTGACCGGCGTAATCGCCGCATACTTTTTCCTTGAAAAAACCCGCAAAGTTGGGGTGCAGCGCGTACGCGGCGATAGTCAAATTTACATTGTAACTCGTATACGTAGCTTGCATACAGTGTGCATGGCAGTTAAATAGCGCGATTGCGAGAAATTTTCCGCCCCGCCGATTCCCTGCTTAAATTTGGCAAATTTTCCCCGCCGATTTTCTGGTTTTCGGCCGTTTACGCGGCTGCGGTGATTCCGCCGGTCAGTACGGTATACAAAATATGAGGCTCTACTAAATTGTGTTGTGCAAACTACATGGACATTGAAGAGTCCTGCTTAGGACACATATTCCCTTTATGATGATCTGTTTGTCTTTTGGGCATGTAAAATAGACTTTTAATTTGAGGGGTGTATGTTTGCTAAAAACAACACTTTGCATTGTCATTGTGCAAAACTGAAGTATAATATCTTATGATAATAGGTAAGATTATTACTCAAAGAGTTGGATGTCTTGGGTCCATATTGATATCTTATTATCTTGTGTGGGCCTTTTTTTTGCAGATTGTGCTGAGCATATGGATGAGGAAAACAATTTCTGGTTGAGCAGTGTGTCATCATTGGCTACCAGAGAGACCAAGAGTTCATTTATTCCTATAATGAAGAAAGCTAAGATCGTGCTACAAAGACTTAACATCAGGAGAACGCCCGCTAGGTGTGAGGACTGTCACAAGGCACTGCAAGGTAGCAGCTTTCGGTATTCCCTTGGTCGTACGGCGCAGTACATTGTCATGAAATGTGAAATATGCAAGAAAGATGAGACCAGAGCAAGTTCTGAGCTTCAGAGACGAGCAACGGATACTGAAGAAGACGTCCTGCAGGAGAGTACCAATCATCCACCTCTTCATGGCACAAGGAGGACGTTCCATAACGTTCAGTCAAGTGATTCAGGTAGGGAAGGCATTCAGGCAATTTCAATTGACTTTTCTTTCTTACAGCGCATTAGATGTGATATGGGCATTATTATGCAAAATAACGCATGGTTTGGAGTTTAATAATATATATATACAAGAATATTCACTGATACATTTTGAATTTCTCAAGTGCATTTTAATTGCATCGGAGATAAATCATTGAGGGGATACAGACCAACAAAAAAAAAATTGGTTTTTTATTCAATATAGTCTTCTTTATGATATGAGCATATCTATCTATATATAATTGGCACTGGTGTATATTATACACAACACCGGACCAGCCACAAGTATGAAAATATGCCAAATGGTGGACTGTACTTTTACTTGAAGAAGAAGAAGAAGATCTAGCCTATGTCTTCTCTAATCTCGCCCACCCAATGTCTATCTCTTTGTCTGGTTTGTGTTAGTTATATTATGTGTCCATCTGTTGTCTTTACGTCTTGCATGGTGGCCTGCTTATCTCCATTTCTGTTTTTTTAAATTTCTTGTGTGATATCCTGGCATTTTTGTTTCTTCTTTATAGAATAGTTAAATCCTCATTTCTGACCTTGTCCCTTCTTGTAACTCCTACCAGAATCCTCTCCATAGCTCTTTCTGTGACTCTAAGCTTCTTTTCCAATTTCTTAGTTATTGCCCAAGTCTCTGCCCCATAGGATAGTGCCGGAATTATACAATAGTTGAAGATCTGAGCATAGAAAACACTATATAACCGCATTGTTTGCCTCGTTCCCTTGCAGAAATTGCTGATCACCAGGAAGATGGTACGATTACTTACGGAAAGAAACATACCTCACCAGATCTAGGAGTGCCAGGAAAGGATGCCCTTCATCTGGAGGGTGAGACAGGTACATGTACATGTAGCTCAGGGTTTCAATAAAGAATAAACACTGATGATCTTAAAGGATTCATGAAGTGCAAAAACAAGTTGACTTCAGTTTATCTGTATTAGGGTACATGTATAATTCATGTTTGTAAAAAGTTTGACCTAACTATGTTTTGTATATTTTTAATAAGTTAAGCTCCTATTTTCTTTTGCTAAGCCCCACCTCTTAAAAAAACTCTCCTGAGTGAAATTCTTCTTGTGACATAATCAGTCAATCACTACCCAGATACTGATAAGATTAACAATGCCCCTTCGCCCAAGCTGAGCGCCTGCTCACAATAGCATCACATACTTGAATACTACCAACTTACACACTTTCAATTTCAAAAGCAATTGCTATGTCAGAAAAGCTCAGCCATCATTAGGACAAGAAAGGCACTGATAAACTATTGTATGTAAGCATGCATGGTATGCTATTGTGGGCATGTTCTGTTTTTCCTTTTGTCTTTTGTTCATCTAACGTTAACTGTCAAGTGATTGACAGATGATGTCAATAGCTTTTCGGTGCCTTTCTTGTCCTAATTGATGGTTGAACCTTATTTGTTTTTGTCATGAAACCTTTTCTGACAAATTGTTTTATCGAAAGGAAGAGACTCAACTGATGATGAATTCAATCTCAATATCAACATTCCATTTTCAGAAAATGCTGATCGTCCGATGGGTGCCCCAGATGCTTCCTGTGGGAAGACAATTGCCTCTACTAATCCAGGAGAAGCAAGTTCTAGCCAGGTTCCTCCTGAGGTCTTTCCAGGTACAAGTAGCTTGAACATTCAGACAGGAAAACACACAGATGAATGTCTTGATGACACTTGTGTTAAACTTGTTTGCAAGTTATGTTCAAAGGAATTATCAGACAAAGGTAGACTATCATTACACATGAAGAAACATTCTGGTGAACGACATTTCACTTGCAAGGTATGTTTTAAGGCTTTCTCACAGAAAGTTAGTCTAACAAGACACATGAGGACACATACTGGTGAACGACCTTATACTTGCAGTGTATGTTCAAAGGCTTTCTATCTGAAAGGTGATCTGACGAGACACATGAGGACACATACTGGTGATCGACCTTTCTCTTGCAACGTATGTTCAAAGGCTTGCTCAGAGAAATCTCATCTTACAAGACACATGAGGACACATAGAGGTGAACGACCTTTCACTTGCAAGGTATGTTCAAAGGCTTTCAGTCGAAAATGTCATCTAGCATTACACATGAGGACACATACAGGTGAAAAACCTTTCACTTATACTTGCAGTGTATGTTCAAAGGCTTTCTCACAGAAAGGTGATCTAACAAAACACATGAGGACACATACAGGTGAAAAACCTTTCACTTGCAAGCTATGTTCAAAGGCTTTCTCACAGAAAGGTGATCTAACAAGACACATGAGGACACATACTGGTGATAAACCTTTTACATGCAATCTATGTTCAAAGGCTTGCTCATTGAAAGCTAATCTTACGAGACACATGAGGAGACATACTGGAGAACATTGTTTCACCTAAAAGGTATGTTTTCAGGCTTTCTTGCAGAAAGGGAAACTAGCAACGCACACGAGGACACATACTGGTAAACAGCCATTCACTTGCAAGGTATGTTCAAAGGCTTTCTCGCAGAAAGATACACTAGCAATGCACTTGAGGACACAGTGGTAAACAGCCTTTCACTTGCAAGGTATGTTCGAAGGCTTTTTGACAGAAAGGTACACTAGTAAAGCTAATGATGACACCTATTCATGAATGCGCTGATTACAACTATCACTGCATGAAAGGTCACAAAAGGCTACATGTGTATATAGCTTGCATTGCCTATTTCAGTTCTATAGCATATGCAGGGCCAATTTCACACACTTGCAGGATGGCCCATGGCCCATTAAAAAAACATAAATCGGCTAGTAAAACTAAATAAAAGTAAAAATTTAGTTGCCAGATCATGCAAATTGTTCTTTCTTTTTTTTTAAGGGGAAGGAACTCCTAGCCTTTTGACTTACTGGATGTGATGAGAGCATAACTCCTGTCATTTCTAGTCACTTATTTCCTCATGAATATTCCCAATAATGAAAATAATCAATATTTGATGGACCATTGTCGTCTGCTTTCAATGCCCACAGGAGGCGGCCATTTCTTCAATTTCTCGCGGTGAAATGATGTGTCAGGCGGAGAACACAATAGCGGGTTACGATAATGCTATTGTGTTCTCCGCCTGCCACGTCATTTCACCGCGAGAAGTTGAAGAAATGGCCGCCTCCTATGGCATTACACATGAGGACACATACTGGGGAACGACTGTTCACCTGCAAGGTATGTTCAATGGCTTTCACTAAAAAATGTCATCCAGCATCACACATGGGAACACATACTAGTGAACAACCTTTTACATGCAATGTATGTTCAAAGGCTTTTTCACAGAACGGCGTTCTAACAAGACACATGAGGGCACATACAGGTGAAAAACTTTTCACATGCAAGGTATGTTCAAAGGCTTTCACTCAAAAATGTCATCTAGCATTACACATGGGAACACATACTGGTGAGCAACCTTTCTCTTGCAAGGTATGTTCGAAGACTTTCTCTCTGAAAGTTAATCTAACAAGACAAATGAGGACACATACAGGTGAAAAACCTTTCACATGCAAGGTATGTTCAAAGACTTTCACTCAAAAATGTAATCTAGCATCACACATGAGGACACATACTGGTGAACAACCTTTCACTTGCAAGATATGTTCAAAGACTTTCACTCAAAAATATCAACTAGCATTTCACATGGCAACACATACTGGTAAACAACCTTTTACTTGCAAGGTATGTTCAAAGGCTTTCTCACAGAAAGTTTATTTAACAAGACACATGAGGACACATACAGGTGAAAAACCTTTCACATGCAAGGTATGTTCAAAGGCTTTCTCACAGAAAGGTGTTCTAACAAGGCACATGAGGACACATACTGGTGAAAAACCTTTCACTTGCAAAATATGTTCAAAGGCTTTCACTCAAAATTGTAATCTAGCATTACACATGGGAACACATACTAGTGAGCAACCTTTCTCTTGCAAGGTATGTTCGAAGACTTTCTCTCTGAAAGTTTATCTAACAAGACACATGAGGACACATACAGGTGAAAAACCTTTCACATGCAAGGTATGTTCAAAGGCTTTCTCACAGAAAGGTGTTCTAACAAGGCACATGAGGACACATACTGGTGAAAAACCTTTCACTTGCAAGGTATGTGCAAAGGCTTTCACCAGAAAATGTAATCTTGCATCACACATAAGGACTCATACTGGTGAACAACCTTTTACATGCAAGGTGAATACTGGTGAATGACTGGTGAATGACCGTTCACTTGCAATGTATGATCTTAGGCTTACTTACAGAATGATCACTTAAAGGTAAAGGCCAGTTTTGGAAACGCGGTCCTCTCAAAAAAATGAAATGGAAGCTCTTATTACCAATAATGTGAAAGAATATAATTGTACTAATATAGGATTATCCAAATTTGGCCAAGAAACCGCCTACTAGTTGATATATTTGCAAAATTATAAATTGATCTAGGGCCGGATAGATATCGCCAACGCGGAATTGCCCATACGCTACGTGTATTACGACCACGAGGTGTACACGAGGTGTTCGCTATATGGGCTTGTCCCTAGCATGTCAATATCTCCGGCAGCGCTAGCGGCGCTGGCGGGTCTGAACTGGCGGTGGATTTATGAATTACACAGGCGGATATTGGATTTCTTCCGATATTTCTGTATTTAACGATGCTTAGGTTCGGATTTTACCACACAAGCCCTATTTCAATACATATTCAACAATATTGATTAATATAGATGTATTCGGCTACTTTCCGAAACTGGACTTGGGCTTTAACAACACACATAAGAACACATACTGGTAAACAACCTTTCACATGCAAGCTATGTTCAAAAGCTTTCTCACCGAAAGTTGATCTAACTAGACATTTGAGGACACATACTGGTCGATGACCTTTCGCTAGCAAGGTATGTTCAAATGCTTTCTCTCTGAAGAGTAATCTACTACGACACTTGAAGACTAATACTGGTAAAAAGACCATGCAGGTGCAATGTACATGTATGTTCAAAGGCTTTATCACAGAAAGCTAACCTAATGTGACGCATGAGGACACATTACTGGTGATTTATCTCAACCAGTGATCTCAAGCAATAATTGGTCTTATTGACCCCACCCCCTCCCCCCTCCCTTGCCTAAACAACTAAACTTCCTTGGGAAATCCTGGCTACGGGCCTGCAAGGTATGTTCAAGAGACTTGACCCTAAAAAGACTGGGCTATTTGCCTATTTTGAACCTTTAAAAAAATGGTGGGGGGGGGGGCGCTAAAAGGAACCCCCCCTAAGATCTCGGCAACCGAAACTCCAATCGACTCCAAATTTGGCATGGTGATAGATGTCCATGAGCCATACAATATTGCATAGTTAAATTTTTTGTTTTAATTATAATATGCTAATTAGAGCTAATTAATTATGCGAAAATTGCATTTTTTTCGTATTTTTTGCATTTTAAAAATATTTGTTATATATTTTTTCGATGGAATAAAATATTAACCATTATTCAACCATTTGTAGCCCAAAATTAAATAATTGCAGTGATCAGAATGAAAAATAATGAAGATTTTGTCTATTCTAGGAAAATGTCAATTTCCATAGGATTTGTACACAAATCACAAAATTTAGCGATTTTCGGGCCGATGCTCACTTACAAAAGGTCACGTAACTTTAGAATGGTACACCTGATTGTCGCAAATTTGGTATCAAAAGTTGCCCAAGACTCAATGGAAAAAAGTCGTGAATTGGCACCGTAAAATATTTAAGCGTTGCGAAGTACTGTAATCGCGAAAATAGAGGAGGGGGGGGCTAAATCAGCCCCCCCCAGTCTTTTTAGGGTTAAGCTGTCCAAGACACCTGCATGGTCCTGACAACATCCCAATCCTAAAATCTTCCAAAGTCTGCGCCCCCTGGACCCCCATTATTCCCTTATTCATGATTTCTCGATATGCCCACTAAAATTGAGCTAACTATATATCAGTGCTGTAGTCGAGTCCACAAGTTCCGAGTCCGAGTCCCCAACGAAATAGCATGTTCCCATATGTTTTACATAGGGACTCGGCTCGGAGTCGGAGTCACGAGACCATCAAAAGCCCGAGTCCGGACTCGACTACAGCACTGCTATATATAAATTACTATTTAAAAGCTTATTATTTTACCTATTTACATCATTATGAACAACAGCTTAAGTGGACCCAATTGAGATTCTTCCAAATGTGGGTATCCCTTAACTAATTCCATGCAGAGTTACATCAAGGTGCTAGCAATGTGCCCCTTGGGCCCTGTCAGCTTAGAGCTAAACAGCGAGCCCCTACTCCGCAACCTTCTAAGGGTTTCTGGCCAAAGTGCTCACCAAGTGCACTACGTGTCCGTTGACTAGGTGTTATTTGGTTAAAAAGTATTTTGTGTCCCCACCCCTGTCATCAAATCCTGGAGACGATGCATGTATTTTTAAATACATTTACATGATGGAATTCTGAATTCAGTTTCTTCAGAAATATGTGACCCAACTATGACAGAATCTTGAATTCAGGATTTCTTTTTAAAATTGTTAAAACAGTTCTTTTTATTAAAAGGGCATACATTTTGATAACAGATCAGTCAGCTTTGTTATTAGGAAGGAGTATCACAGTTATTAATACAAATTTGTAGTGAAAGTCACAAAATACTTGCATGTGTTGGCTTTTGAGTGTCTTATTCCAAGGCTGCAAATGGCCTACCATCCTTTTTAAGTTCAACTAAGAACTTAAGTTGCACTTGGTATCTTTGTGAAACACTCCCTGGGCCTTGTTTCGTAAAAACTTGTCCAATTATTGTCATTATTATAGCCACAGCCAATTAGCATCCAGCACTTAAAGGTAACGTTGAGTATTGGTAATTTCCAAAGTGCCCCCCCCCCCAAAAAAAAATAATTGTAACGGATTTGGTTCATTTCAATTCCATATGAAAGATCATCAAAAAAAACATGGGAAATAATAATAATTCCCATTCAAATGCTCTAATTGTTGTGAAATTTGCTTTCAAAATATTTATAAAAGTTATTGACGTCCGGCCATCACTTTTTAGAGAACGCTAGCGCGAGGCGCAAGCGTTCTAGGTCATCCAAGGCGAACGGCGCTTGCGATACACATGAATATGCGCGGTAACTATTACCGCGCATTACAGTCTCGTATTAGGAGGACCTAGAACGCTATGACACTTGAGTTGTAACGGCTCTTTTTGAATGATAACAGGTTTTACTTTGTCGTTTGTAATTGTGTATACTTTTCGAGCATGGTGAAGATATAACTATTAGTTTGTACCGTAATCGTGCAGGTTTTGATTACTAAAGTTAAGTTTGACCAATACTCAACGTTACCTTTAAGCTGTTGCTATGGTTGTTATAATTATTGGGCATGCATGCACTTTCAGCAATAATAATTGAAAAAGTTGTATGAAATAGGGCCCTGGACTGGTGAAAGGCATTTCACTACAGGGGTATGCGGTGCGATGAGTTTCACACTTTCACATGTTTATTCATTGCTCGATTTCAAGCCACTGTAAGTTTGTTGCACTGCTTGGGGCTGATCAGTGTTATTTTCTTGATGAATATATCCATATCTTTCATTTAAAAAAAGGTGGAATATTATAGTGAAATTATGTGTCACAAGATTGAAATCTGTATTATATATTGTTTGTTTTCAGGAGAAATATGTTACTGTAGGTAAGCCAATAGAGTTGTGTATACAACGGAGGCAAGTGATTTCCAGAAGTTTGTAGCAAATCGTTATATAAAGCCAAATCCCTTGCATTATGTGTTTAGACAATATTAATTATGCAATCTTCAGTAATTATGTGACCTAGAGTGACAACATTTTAACAACATTTATTATTTCCATCATTATAGTAATTCCCAAGAGAGGTGATGGGAAATGTGCACTTATCATTAATAGTAAGAAAAGATGCCAGCGTTTTCGCTCCCTTTTAAAATTTTTACTTTCAAGATGATCATTCTAGATGGACGTTGTTTACCTTTACTGTATTGTGTTTGTTATGTACATAGGCGTAGCATGGTCAGATTGCTTGGGGGCCCACTTTGTGTATTTTGTGTTCTTCCCAAAAGTTCCCCTTTTGTATTTTATTGGGATTTTTGGAATTATTGGGGCACAGAGCCCCCCCCCCCCCCCCCCCCCACCACCGAGTAGCTACGTACGCCATTGGTTAAGGGGTTATGATCGTGTTAGATACATGTACCATTTTATGTTGTAATTCAACTCATAATTAGACATGTGATAAACGTCTTGCTAGTTAACATTTATATGCAAGTCTTTTTCCAAAATTTATATTCACAATGATATATATGACAACTTTTGTTACAAAATACCTGGTTTTTACAAACAAAGATACTGTATAAACCAAAATTATTTTCGTTTTAGAGTTGTCATTAATTGTGATGTGTGTGGGTGTGTTAGTATGTGCATGCATGCAGCTGTGCGTGTTTGTGTGCGTCTGTTTGTGTATGTGTGCAAATCAGTGTGTACTTAAAGGGATAGTTGAGTTCTGGTAAAGAGAGTAGTTTTAATCAAACTGAATTTTCTTAACCAAAACCTTCATCGTTACATTACAAACTGATAGTTATAACTCCACCATGCTCAAAAGCAATACAACATTACTAATGACCAAGTAAAAAACCGGTCATCATTCAAAAAAGCCATTCAAACTCAAGAGAGCACTTTCTAATTAAATCCTCATCGATTTCAACAATTTAAAATAAAATATTGTGCATAATGATGTTTTGATGATGAAATAGTGATTAGATACTGAGATAATCAACAACTATTTAAAAACCTCCTTTGTCATTTTTTGGAAAGAGGAAGCATTAAAAACAAAATTAACGGCTGGTTTAAAATTATCAAATAATTGTGGGGCCCCACAATTATTACAAACGATTATGTTTATGGATATTTCAGCCATTTCTGAACCGATTTTGATCAAATAAAGTTTATTCTGTCATTAGAATTGCATGCTCTTTCGAATTTGACACTCATGTTTTCATCATCTCACAAACAAATAAAATTATATTCTTATAACTGTTTATACATATATTTTAGTTGTTATATTTTTAAACGGGAAAACAACCGTCGATCAATCGATGATGTCCGGGAATGAGATACGTGAGAACGGTCCACTAGGGATCTAGGAAAGTTTTGTCGGATGTTGACAATGTTACTACTTACTACATATAGGCACAGTGGCGTAGCTACGGGGGGCACGGGGGGGGGGGGGGGGCACGTGCCCCCCAATCGTTTGGCAAAAAAAAAAAAAAAAAAAAAAAAAAATGACGACCCGACATGAAGCCAAATGTGTCTACAATGTATATCATTCATTATTATCACGTTTTATTTAATGTGTGATAATAATCATTATCAACGATAATAACCAATAACATAACAGTCGTTCCCTAGTACTAGCAATAGCGCACCTATATCAGTTTGAAGAATCCTTCCAATATAGCGCCTTATGCAAATTTTCAGTCCCGTGCGCGAGGATCGACGCTCACCGCATTTCAGAAGACATAGAGCGCGTATAGGCCTAACAAACTTCCTAGCATGGTAAATCGTGTATCATACCAAGGGCCCTTTTAGGATCTTGAATCTGCCTCCCGCTTTTATAGATAACTTTGACGCCTTCATGCAGGCTATAAAGGCGCATAGCTGCACTACGTAGTCCTAAATGTCTAGGTAAAGACAAACTTCTTTTACTAATTTCTTCACTCCAAATGCACCCGTTCCATTAATTCATGATGCATAATCTAGGCATATTGTTGATGAGCATGATTGAAGGAGCACCAGTCATCTTCTCCAGAGTCGATATCTGCATCAGTTGAGCATAGGCCTACTGAAACTAATTCAAGGGACCCGAGCATAGCGGGTTTTTTTTAGTTTGAAAAGGACTGTAAATCTTAATTTTTGCCGCGCGCTTCGCGCGCATATTCTGAAATACTGATATATACCAAATGTATTAGACCCTCATCTATCATGTCTAATAGCACACTATCATCGGAAAATAAAATAATTTGAGATAATATATCTTTTAGTAAATTCGGTCCATATGCGCTGAATGCAAATAAAATTGGAATATTATGTCCCCCACATTAGAAAGGGGAGGAGATTGTCCTCCTCCTTTGTCATTAAGTATGTTTGGTTCCATACTTAATATATATACTTTATATTACGTGAAATTTCTGTCTCAGGTGTGCACCAAATCGCACAATTTTAGGCCCCAAAATACGAAAGCTCCCTACTGTGGGAGGGGGACACCCCCTCCCACACCCTTCCCCAATCGGTCGCTTCGCTTCCTCGCAATATCTCCCCTCCACTTTTGCTTAGTTCCATTGGAGCTCAATGCCCTAGACTATATCGATGGCTCTATAGTATACAGGATCACGTGGATCCATCTCACGGGCTTAATCTTTCCTCGCTATTACCGTTTTAAAATACGTAACGAGTAGATTCACTATTATATACCATTTAACACCCATAATTAAGACAATGATAAAGACAATAATGACCATACTTCTACAGTGATATTTTAAACACCAATTTCAAAAATTTCTAAAAAATTGGGAGGGGGTGAACCCCCTCCCACACCCTCCCGCAAATAAATGTAGACAAGCATACGGCGTGAGAGTATTTGAGTCTGGTGTGTGTGTACACGTAGGTTTGATTGTGTGTGTATACTTTATCATGAGGGAAATGATTTCTTTAATTCAGTATTATCAAATTTCCTTCCAAATTGCATTATTTCAAGTACAAATTTGCAAAAGCTCCCACACCCTCCCCCCCCCCCCCCCCCCCCCCTCGGGCGCTACGCGCCCTCGGGCTTGGTCGATCCGCTCCCTCGCAGCTGTGCCCCCCAATCACTTGACCCTCGCTACGCCACTGTATAGGCACCATTGCAGAAAGAGATGCAATCGATGTCAAGTTGCAATAAATTGTAAGTACGATCATGTGACCAAATGCGCACATGGCACAATTAAAGGAGACCACCAGTCAAAGAACAAAACATTATTATATGTTTTGGTACCGTTTTGTGATATCAAATAGATACCAAACATTTTGCAAAGGGTTGTGTAATTCATAAACAAAGCAATTAATTTCCACCACTTACGGAACCACTGCTATTTCCTGGTTCCATACGGGCCAACCATTTGCGAGTGCGCCAATGCTATTCACGCGTACGTTTGTAGACAATAGATTCCCGAGCGATTCACCGCACGCATCGCAGTCTTCGCATTCAGACCGCATGAACGCATGATTTAGAATGGTCATGATGCGTTTCCAATTATTTTTTTTTTCTTCTGGAAACATATTTTTTGAACTTGTTGATGGAATGGAATACTAAAGATGTTACCTTTCTTTAATAACTTAAAGAATATTATTTTTGGGTGGTGGTACCCTTTAAAGGTAACCTTGAGTATTGGTAATTTTCCAAAGTGCCCCCCCCCCCCCCCACCCCCCACCCCCGAACGGATTTGGTTGATTTCAATTCCATATGAAAGATCATCGAAAAAAACATGGGAAATAATAATAATTCCCATTCAAATGCTCTAATTGTTGTGAAATTTGCTTTCAAAATTTGTATAAAAGTGATTGACGTCCGGGTATTACTTTTTAGAGAACGCTAGCGCGAGGCGCAAGCGTTCTAGGTCCTCTAAATACGGGACTGAAAATTAATATTTGTAAGCACGCTAATTGTGCTTAAAACTATACATATGATACGGTACTTACCACCAATTCACTGTCCATTATGTGATCCAACTATCGGGTGGATTAAAATTATGATTTTTCCCTCCATTCCGCAAAAAATCAGTGATATATGCGCCTTCTCGACTTCTCTCCATGTGTAAGCGCGACTCCGAACAGACAGAATACATGAATATGCGCGGTAATTATTACCGCGTATGACAGTCCCGTATTAGGAGGACCTAGAACGCTAGCGCTTCTCTCTAGAGTTAATTTGACACTTGAATACTTTTCGAGCATGGTGAAGTTATAACTATTAGTTTGTACCGTAATCGTGCAGGTTTTGGTTACTAAAGTTAAGTTTGACCAATACTCAACGTCAACTTTGCAATCGATTGCATCTTTTTCTGGGACCCGTCACCCTATAGTAATGCTGTCAAAATCAACAAAACCTATACACATGGCTTTCAAAATATCAAAGAGCGTCAATTGAAAGCACCTTGATTATACATGTAGCCTACATGTGTACAAAAAGTGACCATCTTTCCCTCCCTGCATGGCTCTTTTAATTTTTAACCGACGTCTTCAGCCATATATTATTTCGCGAGTTTTGCTATATATATACGTACTGAAAATGATTGACAGGTAATTATCAAAATTGCTTCTCTTGCGAGGAACGAGGACTTTTTTAGTCGCAAGCTTTTATTATAATGTTTCTTTAATGAAATGCTTGTAATACATGTATCAGATAATTCATTTTGAGCATCCCTTGAATCTTTTCTAGCCCAACGCTTACAATTCAAAGACATTAAAGGTACTGTTGAGTATTGGTATTTCCCGAAGTGCCCCCGATATTTTTTGTGAGATAATGAAAAACTGACTGTCACAAATTTGAAAGAACATGCAATTTTAATGACAGAATAAACTTTATTTGATCAAAATCGGTTCAGAAACGGCTGAAATATCCATAAGTAGGCCTATATTTGTATTCAAATGATTCTCACCGGCAATCACTGGGGGATATTTTAGACTTTTTAGACAAAAAATTAAAAATGCTTAAACTTGGTAAAAAATCTGAATAGGTTTTTAAAAAGTCGTTGATGATATCTCTATTGAATCATTATTTTAACAAAACATTAAATGCACAATTTTGTATGAAAAATGGCTAAAACCAGTGATTTTTTTTAAATAGCGCAATCTTGAGTTGTAACGGCTCTTTTGTTTTAATGATAACAGGGGTTTTACTTAGTCGTTTGTAATTGTGTATACTTTTCGAGCATGGTGAAATTATAACTATTACTTTGTACCGTGATGGTGCAGGTTTTGGTTACTAAAGTCAAGTTTGATCAATACTCAACTATCCCTTTAATATTTTAGACAACGAAAATGGTATGAGCTAGCTATTGGGATATATTATTCAATGATGATCTTTTTTTTTATTTTATAAACAATGAGATCCCCTTTTTCAAGCATAGGACATGTTACTGATATCTAAATGCCACATGGTACCATGCTGACATTGAACGACAAGACAATTTCTGCATATTTCAAACGAATAAGCTATTCTAATCACATGTATTCGATCGTCTTAGTGAAAATATAATTCTGATTGCTTGAATTTTAATACAATTTTAAGAGCACTCTATACATTTTGTTTAAATATATATATATATTTTTTTTTTTTTTTATTGAATGAGCAAAGAAAAAAGGCTTCGCCGGGAATCGAACCCGAGACATCCGGATTGAAAGACGGGTGCTCAACCATCGAGCCACAAATGGGGGACTTTCCCTTGAAACCCTTTGCATTGCTCAAATATTCATGAGCTATATAAACCGGGCTCTAACCCAAAAATATTTAAATCGATTTTTCGAAAGAAAGTGCGTGGGATCACGCGAAGTGATGCAGCTTTGTATTAATTAAATTCAAACATAAAGGAAACCGAATATAAATATTTAAGATGATTGAAAATTAAAAAAAGAACAACTAAGGCTTCCCCGGGAGGGCCCCGGGAATCAAACCAAGACCTCCAGATTGCTAGACCCCTTGAATGGGGGACGCCCCCAACCCCCAAACGAGCTAGCTGAGCGCGCCGCCAGCGCCATAATACAAAATTATAACTATGTGTGGAAGCATGTGCATCATTATTGTACGTAGTCTCAGACGTTACTATGCTGAACTTTATCCGGTAAAATAATGTCTTCTACGTACAAGCTGTAAGTCATTCATCGCTTATAGGGCAACGATTTACTCCTGAGAAATAGAGTCATTATCATGTAGAGGAAATCGTCGACTTTGTGGACTTTTCGGGACTACGAAAATCAGCGAGCTGTCTTAGCGGAACACGAGCCGAAGAATAATGGAAAGTGCGCCCATAACTCCGGGGGTGACGGCCGATGGTGGTGGTGTATCTGCTGTTCGACCAGCTAATGGACCCACATGCGAATCTTCCACTGTTAAACTTTCGAGTTGTATTAATCTGAATATTGGGGCCATTTCCCACCTGTGGGAGCATCAAAAGGGCGACTTTCTGAAAGGTCACTGCGATGAATACTCTTGTACTGCTGACGAAGTTTTTGTATTTCATGTACTCAAAATTCATACAAAGTTTTGTGCAGAACCCTCTTGCAACTTGTACAGCTGCAGATCTTCTTCACACATGATTGAGGAGACTGAACATGCTCTTGGGAAGCTGAAGGTGAACTCCAACTTCAAGTTGGAGCCAAATTTTGCAGAGACAATGAAAGTAGCGTCATCCAACCTGTACATGTCACATCAGTCTGGCCAAATAATGTCCAGATCAGGGTCAGATTACAATTCCATCCAAAATGCATCAGAATGTACGGAGCCTGAAAATTCTCATTGTGTTCCAGTGTCGAGACGATTAAGCACGACTGATGGACTCGCGACACTCGACCAACTGGAGACACTCGCTGCATCAAGGCCCTTGAATTTGACAGGTGAGAGACTTTGTTTGACTTTGACCAACAACAACAACAACAGTATATGGCTTAAAATTTGCATAATTTGCATATTTAATTGAGTAGTCAGCATCTAATATGCATATTTTAAATATTAACCTGATCATACGGGACATTGTATTTCTCTTTACTATTTACCAAATTTGGAAGTGTCAAAATTAATTAAAAATGCTAATTAGGGAGTGTCCAAACTGCTATTTCCCGTACATCACAAAAATGAACACTTTTTTAATATTTCAGTATGAAAAACTTTCTTTCAGTTTCATATTTTTGTGAAGTTCTAATTCATCATACTCTTGACGACTATCTTATTTTTTTTATCAAAACAGCATTTTTTGTTATTTTATTAGCTAATTAAAGGGTACCACCACCCAAAAAATAATATTCTTATTAAAGAAAGGTAACATATTTAGTATTCCATTCCATCAACAAGTTCACAAAAATATGTTTCCAGAAAAAGAAAAACAAATTGGAAAACGCATCACCATTCTAAAGCATGCGTTCATGCGGTCTGAATTGCGAAGACTAATGTGTGCGGAGCAAACGAGTCGCCCGGGAATCTATTGTCTACAAACGTACGCGTGAATAGCATTGGCGCACTCGCAAAATGGTTGGCCCGTATGGAACCAGGAAAGAGTAGTGGTTCCGTAAGTGGTGGAAATTAATTGCTTTGTTTATGAATTACACAACCCTTTGCAAAATGTTGGGTATCTATTTGATATCACAAAACGGTACCAAAACATATATAATAATGTGTTGTTCTTTGCCTGGTGGTCCCCTTTAACACTGCACATGTGACGTACGGGACATTTTTACTGTTAAAGCAATGGCAAGCTAGGTCAAAATTATTTGTTTGTGTTTTACCACTGAATGATTATCATAATAATTCTTGCTTAGATACTCTCCAAAATTTGTTTAGGTCTCGGGTTCGAATCCCGTTGGAATCCCATTTTTCTTTGCTCACTTTTAATCACAATATATTCTTGGTCAGTTTCTCTATATGTTTGAATTAAAAATTGAAAGTAATTCACAAGAGATAAATATCCCACACCTTTTGAAGCCAAATAAAATATTAACTTCTTAATTCATAATTAGGAAATAATTAGCGTAATTAATGCAAATTAACGGCTCTCAATTCGTTAGTCTTAATTATTATAATTTGTTGCTGAAGCTTTTTTTATTTTTAAATCATCACAATATTAGATAAATCCAATAAGAACAATTTTATTGCAAAATAGACTTAAAAGATTTAAAAATAAAAGCAGAAAAATGACACATAAGAGATTTAGTGAGGGGCAAGTCCAAGGTATTTGTTCCCAAGGGGGTGAATTTTCATATTCACCCAATTGAGTGAAACTTGATGTCATTTTAAAGCTAAGATATTGAATTTTAATAATTTGAAAACGAAAATTAAAAATGTGTCTCCAATAAAAAGTAATAATCAAATATATTTGCAGAATATGTAAATCCTCGTAACACGCGGGACATCTGAATTAAAGACAAATTAAATCATATTTAAAATGCTTGCAATGATTCTTTACTTATTATTGGCTTGACCTGATGTCATTACCAGAAGGAAGTTGGATTATAATTTTCAGCTTGTTATCTCATTCAATATGCCTATTAGATGCGTTCCAAAATTAGCATGTCCCGCGCGTTACATTTTTACATCTTATTGTTTTGATTACTCGTTAATCAAAAGGTTTATTTTTCTGAAACTCTACAAAGTTCTAATTTACCTTGGGGGACATCCATAACATATCAACAAAAAGTTATCACATTTACCTAATTTACATAAATCAATAATTAGATTTTGTAACGCGCGGGACAATCTATACAGTAAAGCAATGGGTTTTTGAAAATCCTGTTTTGGCCTATTGGCTTATTTACGATCATTCCATAACACGTGAGGATATTTGCCTGCCACTTAACAAGTTTTTTCTATGAAGTCTTGCGCAACTTTTGAGACCAGATTCATGACAAACATTTGTACCCTTACAAAGGCACATGACTTTTTCGAAGTAGAAGTCAATCTAGAAATTGCATAATTTTGTGATTTATGTACAATTCCTATGGAAAAAGTGTTTTTTCATAGGATTGATAAAAACTCAATACTTTCTCATTTTAATCACTGCAAATAATTGATTTTAGGATAAAAATTGTTTGACAGTGGTGAATAATTGATTTCTTTTTTAAAAAGATGTAAAAATGGAAGTTGAAAAACAAAGAAATACATAAGAATTTCCCAAAACAAAGAAATACATAAAGAATTTATTCGCTTTTGCAACTTTTGTTTTTAAATGTTGTTAGGAAATGTCATAAAGAACATTTATGCATAAGATGAGCATTTTCAAAGCACAAATTCTTGATATATCTATAATAAGGGCAAATTGGGGGGTGGGCCTATGTAAAACGCATGGTAGAAAAATGTCCCGCGTGTTACATGTCCCGCGTGTTACATTACAATCTTTTTTCAAATTGACCCTGTGTGAAACTCTAAAGTTTTGAGATGATGAAATTTCATATTCTGGTAGAGCACAAGATGCACATTAAGACCATACCAAGCATGTTTCGATATTGTATATAAATTCAGAGGAATTCACATTCAAAGTCAAAGTTTAAAAATACCAACTTTCTCTGGTCCCGCGCGTTACGCTAGCAAAAAGTCGCATAAATTATTAATGCATGGGGGATTTCATTTTTTTTTTTGGTGTTTGATAGAATTTGCTCTAAAGCATCTAAAATGTAAAACAAATTGGTGTTTCAATATTTCTTATAAGAGTAAGCTCTCTTTTTCGCTCTGATGTCCCGCGTGTTACAGCTACAAAATAGCTTGGACTTGCCCTGAGGTAAAAATGTCCTGTATGTCACATGTCCTGTACGTCACGCGGATACCTATTTTCTTTCAATTATCATGGGATAAAAAGTCATGAATTAATTAATTTGTTTATAGTGTGTATTTTATGGCTAACAAAATGTATATCAGGAATAAGATCTATGTTATCTGCCATGTAGATTCAGAGTGTTTTCACGATACAAAATTTTCTAAAAAAGAAATAATTTCTCTGGTCCTGTACGTCACGCTGCATATTAATTAGCATTATAATTGAATTTTAATGAGTGATTTTTATTTTGGATTTTAGGAAGGGACAACAAGTAGCTTTCTAAAGCACTGAACAGATTTCAAAACATAGCTCCTTCCTCTGAATAATATTCAATTAAAAGCTATGAATTTCCCGTACATCACAAGTCAAATAGCTTGGACCTGCCCTTAAGATATTAATCAATTATGTTTCCTATATATTTAGGAGTTGAACCTGAGAAGGACAGCGGCCTTCATACAGCTAAGGACTTCAACGATGTTGAGATGTCTGCTAGACTTAAGATCGAACCACATGATCCAATGTCCCATGATCGTGTATCTGAGCCTGACAAGGATAGTTGCCTGCATACGTCTCAGGGTGTCAGTGTTGGCAAGATAACTGTAGTGAACATAGAACCACCTGATCCAGTGTCATCTGAGGATACCAGAGATGTTGAGAAGTCTGCTAGACTGAAGATCGAATCACCTGATCCAATGTCCCAGGATCAAGATTCTGAGCCTGACAAGAGCAGTTACCTGCATACGTCTAGGGATACCAGAGATGTTGAGAAATCTGCTAAGCCGAGATTGAAGAATGAACCACCTGATCCAGTGTCACGTGATCAAGTAACAGAGCCCTATGAGGAAAGATACCTTTGTACGTCTCATGAGGATGTTGACGTTGCCGAAATCACTGGAGTGATGAAAGAACCACTTGATGCAATGTCACATGATCAAGTAACTGAGACTGACAAGGGTATTTGCCTGCATACGACCGAGGATGCCAGAGGTTTTGAGATGCCTGCTGGAGTGAAGATGGAGCCACCTGATCCAGTGTCACATGATCAAGTAGCTGAGCCCAATAAGGACAGTTGTCAGCATACCATTGAGGATGCCAGAGGATCCGAGATGTCTGCTGGAGTGAAGACGGAGCCTTCTGATCCTCTGTCACATGATCAAGTGACTTACAACCCTCTGGCACCGGGGATCAAACTGGAGATAGATGATGAGGGAGGAGGTATGTAAACATTCACATTCACCATCTGGAGCTCTATAAGTCAGGCAGTTTTGAAAAATACAAAATTAGAAGACTAAAATAGGACAAAAATTTCCCAGCTAAGGTTCACTGCAGAATATAAATATCTTTAATCTAATACATCCACAACACATGAACTTGAGTTTCAGTCAACATCTGCTTGAATGAATTAAATCATGAGTGAGATTGATCAGGCAGTGTAACAAATCTGAGGCTCTACTACATTGTGTTGTGCAAACCACATGAATGTGTTTTGAAGAGTCCTGCTTATAGCTAGGACACATACTCCAATGATCTGTGGGATTATTTGGTGCATGTAAGATAGACTTTGCATGTGTCATGTACAAAACTGAAGTATAATATCTTATGATAATAAGTAAGATTATTACTCACTGAGTGAGATGTCTTGGGTCCATATTAATATCTTATTATCTTGTGTGGGTCTTTTTTTGCAGATTGTGCTGAGCATATGGATGAGGAAAGCAATTTCTGGTTGAGCAGTGAGTCATCATTGGCTACCAGAGAGGCCAAGAGTGCATTTCCTATATTGAAGAAACCTAAGATTGTGCTACAAAGACTGAACATCAGGAGAATGCCTGCTAGGTGTGATGATTGTCACAAGGCACTGCAAGGTAGCAGCTTTCAGTATTCCCTTGGTCGTACTGAGCAGTACATTGTCATGAAATGTGAAATATGCAAGAAAGATGGGACTAAAAGAACTGAGCTCCAGAGACGAGCAACGGATACTGAAGAAGACGTCCTGCGGGAGAGTACCAATCATCCACCACTTCATGGAACGAGCAGGACGTTCCATAACGTTCAGTCAAGTGATTCAGGTAGGGAAGGCATTCAGGCAATAATTTAAATTTATTAAATTCTTTCTTACAGCGCATTAGATGTGATATGGGCGTTATTATACAAAATAACGCATGGTTTGGAGTTGAATATATACCAGAATATTCACTGATACATTTTGAATTTCTCAAGTGCATTTTAATTGATTGGAGATAAATCATTGAGGGGATACAGACCAACAAAAATGTGTTTTTTTTATTCATTCAATACCGTCTTCTTTATGATACGAGTATATCTATCTATATATAACTGGCACTGGTGTATATTATACACAACACTGGACCAGCCACAAGTACGAAAATACGCCAGATGGTGGACTGTACTTTTACTTGAAGAAGAAGAAGAAGAAGATCTATCTAGAGCCTAGATGTCTTCTCTGATTTCGTCCATCCAATGTCTACTCTGTCTGTCTCTTTGTCTGGTTTGTGTTAGTTATATTATGTGTCCATCTGTTGTCTTTACGTCTTGCATGGTGGCCTGCCCATCTCCATTTCTTTGTTTTTATTTCCTGTGTGATATCCTGGCATTTTTGTTTCTTCTTAAATCCTCATTTCTGACCTTGTCCCTTCTTGTAACTCTTACCAGAATCCTCTCTATAGCTCTTTCTGTGACTCTAAGCTTCTTTTCCAATTTCTTAGTTATTGCCCAAGTCTCTGCCCCATATAATAGTACCGGAATTATACACTAGTTGAAGATTTGAGCATAGAAAACACTAATAACCTCATTGTTTGTCTCCTTCCCTTGCAGAAAATGTTGATCACCAGGAAGATGGTATGATTACTTACGGAAAGAAACATACCTCACCAGATCTAAGAGTGCCAGGAAAGGACGCCCTTCAACAGGAGGGTGAGACAGGTACATGTAGCTCAGAGTTTCAATCAAGAATAAACACTGATGATCTTAAAGGATTCATGAAGTGCAAATACAAGTTGACTTCAGTTAATCTGTATTAGGGTACATGTATATTTAATGTTTGTAAAAAGTTCGACCTAACTATGTTTTGTATATAAAACCCCACCTCTTAACAAAGTCTCCTGAGTGAAAATCTGCTCACAATATCATCACATGTTTGAATACTACCAACTAACACACTTTCAATTTCAAAAGCAATTGCTATGTCAGAAAAGCTCAGCCATCATTAGGACAAGAAAGGCACTGATAAACTATTGTATGTGAGCATGCACGGCATGCTATTGTGGGCACGTTCTGTTTGTCCTTTTGTCTTTTGTTCATCTAACGTTAACTGTCAAGTGATTGACAGACGATGTCAATAGCTTTTCGGTGCCTTTCTTGTCCTAATGATGGTTGAGCCTTCTTTGTTTTTGTCCTGAAACATTTTCTGACAAATTGTTCTATGGAAAGGAAGATACTCAACTGATGATGAGTTCAATCTTGATATCAACATTCCATTTTCAGAAAATGCTGATCGTCTGCTGGGTGCCCCATATGCTTCAGGTAGGAAGACAACTGCCTCTACTAATCTAGGAGGAGCAAGTTCTAGCCAGGTCCCTCCTGAAGTCTTTCCAGGTACAAGTAGCTTGAACATTCAGACAGGAAAACACACGGATGAATGTCCTGATGATCATCAGAATGTAAGGGGTATTACAAGTCCCCAACACCATGATGGACGATGCGTATGCAACATGGATTCAAAGACTTTCTCTGACAAATGTGATCCCAAGACACATGAAAATGAACACACTTGTGTGAAATTGGTTTGCAAGTTTTGTTCAAAGGAATTCTCTCGCAAAGATAAACTATCATTACACATGAAAAAACATTCTGGTGAACGACCTTTCACCTGCAAGGTATGTTCAATGGCCTTCACTAGAAAATGTCATCTAGCAGTACACATGCGAACACATACTGGTAAACAACCTTTTACTTGCAAAGTATGTTCAAAGGCTTTCTCACAGAAAGGCGTTCTAACCAGACACATGAGGACACATACTGGTGATCGACCTTTCACTTGCAAGGTATGTTCAAAGGCTTGCTCACAGAAAGGTGATCTAATGAGACACATGAGGACACATACTGGTGAACAACCTTTCACTTGCAAGGTATGTTCAAAGACTTTCACTAAAAAATGTAATCTAGCATCACACATGCGGACACATACTGGTGATCGACCTTTCATTTGCAAAGTATGTTCAAAGGCTTGCTTACAGAAAGGTGATCTAACAAGACACATGAGGACACATACTGGTGAACGGCCTTACACTTGCAAGGTATGTTCAAAGGCTTTCACTCAAAAAGGTAATCTTGCATCACACATAAGGACACATACTGGTCATCGACCTTTCACTTGAAAGGTATGTGCAAAGGCTTTCTTTCATAAAGGTGATTTAACAAGACACATGAGGACACACACTTGTGAACAACCATTCAATTGCAAGGTATATTCAAAGACTTGCTCACAGAAAGGTGATCTAAAAAGACAAATGGGGAGACATACTGGTGAACAAACTTTCAATTGCAAAATATGTGCAAAGGCTTTCACTCAAAAATGTCATCTATTATTACACATGAGAACACATACTGTTGAAAGACATTTTACATGCAATGTATGTGCAAAGGCTTTCACTAAAAATTGTAATCTAGCATCACACATAAGGACACATACTGGTGATCGACCATTTAATTGCAAGGTATGTTCAAAGGCTTTTTCACAGAATCCTCACCTTACAAGTCACATGAGGACACATACTGGTGAACAGCCTTTCACTTGCAAGGTATGTTCAAAGACATTCACTCAAAAATGTCATCTAGCATTACACATGAGAACAAATACTGGTGAACAACCTTTCACTTGCAAGGTATGTTCAAAGGCTTTCACTCAAACAAGTCATCTAGCATTACACATGAGAACACATACTGGTGAACGACCTTTCACATGCAAGTTTTGTTCAAAAGCTTTCTCAAGGAAACCTCCCCTTACAAAACATGTGAGGACACACACTGTTGTATGACCTTCTATTTACAAGGTATGTTCTGTTATAAAGGTGATCAAACAAAACACATGAGGACACATACTGGTGATAAACTTTTCACATGCAAAGTATGTTCAAAGGCTTTCTATCATAAAGGTGATCTAACAAAAAACATGAGCACACTGCTGAACAGCCTTTCACTTGAAAGGTATGTTCGAATGCTTTCTCACAGAAATGTACACTAGTAAAGCTCATGAGGAGACACACTGGTGTTTGAAGCTTTCTCAAGGAAACTTCACCTTACAAAACACATGAGGACACATACTGGTGAATGACCTTCTATTTACAAGGTATGTTCAAACTTCAGGCTTTCTGTTATAAAGGTGATCAAACAAAACACATGAGGACACATACTGGTGAGCAACCTTTCACTTGCAAGGTATGTTCAAAGGCTTTTTTCTGAGGGATGATCTAACAAGACACATGAGGACACACACTGGTGATAAACTTTTCACATGCAAAGTATGTTCAAAGGCTTTCTATCATTAAGGTGATCTAAAAAAAAATATGAGCACACTGCTGAACAGCCTTTCACTTGAAAGGTATGTTCGAATGCTTTCTCACAGAAATGTACACTAGTAAAGCTCATGAGGAGACACTGGTGTTTGCCCTTTCAATTGCAACTTATGTTTTATAGAGGCTTTCTCTGTTAAAAGTGCTTATGTGCATAGTGCACATGATGGCACCTATTGATGAATGCTCTATTACAACAACAACTGCGTGAAAGGTAACAAGTAGCTTCATGTGTTTAAATATATAGCGTGCATTGCCCATTACAGTTCTGTAGCATATGCAGAGAAACTTTATTCTTGCAGGATGGCCCATGGTCCTAATACCCAAAAGAAATGGGCTAGTAAAACTGAAGAAAAGTAACATTTCAGTTGTTAGATTTATGCGAATTGTTCCTTTTAAGCTGACGATTCTGAATGGTAGTATATTGCATTTTTTCTGCCAAGCTTCATTCATAATTGTTATCAATGAATGAACCAAGATTTTGAAGAGAAGACAGTAATTATGTATTAATTTATATCTATTGGACATGTTCATTGGAAATCATACAGAAACTGTGAATAAAATACTGCATCTAATATCACTTCTTTCAAGATGATTGGAGTTTTAGGTAAGAGCATTACCCTGCCTAGAAACAAAACATCTCCAGAACAGTGAGAATTGTCAATCGGGCTGTTAATCATAGCCATACAGGTTTTTAAAGCTAATACAGGTTCCATTATACAACCCTCGAAATTAGCATAGGCCCGATGGCCCGGGGCCACTAAAAATTGACGCCGGGCCAGTAAAAAATAATATTTGGTGGCCCGACTGGGCCAGCAAAAAAAAAAAAAAAATTTGCAGATACCCAGTAGTCATGTTTAGTCCTGTCTAGGGCATGTCAAGAGCTTGCTTTTAAATGTAGCATTCAGCAAGTTATACCCTTTCCTCACATACAAAATATTGGTTAGTTAAAAAGTTGCAAGTTAACTGAGCAAGTAATACTGCTGCCAATGAATATTCATACATTCTTGAGCAGCCGTACTCATATTCTAACCAGTTGTTATAAACAAAAATTTCATATTAAAACTCGTTATTAGTAATTTTAGTTATTTGCGTGGGGAAATATTTATCAATGATCATGGTAATATGTCATGATGACATTCCTTGCCTTGTTCATTTGTATCTGTTGATGAACCATTTTCTAACAAATTGTTCTATGGGAAGGAAGATACTCAACTGATGATGAATTCAATCTTAATATCAACAGTCCATTTCCATAAATTGTGGATCATCCGACGGGTGCCGCAGATGCTTCCTGTGGAAAGACAATTGCCTCTACTAATCTAGGAGAAGCAAGTTCTAGCCAGGTTCCTCCTGAAGTCTTTCCAGGTACAAGCAGCTTGAACATTCAGACAGGAAAACACACGGATGAATGTCCCGATGATCATCAGGATGCAAGGGGTATTACAAGTCCCCAAGAATGTGATGGACCATGCATATGCAACATGGATTCAAAGACTTTCTCTGACAAATGTGATGCAAAGACACAGGCCAATGAAAACACTTGTGTTAAACTTGTTTGCAAGTTACGTTCAAAGGAATTATCAGACAAAGGTAGACTATCATTACATATGAGGACACATACTGGTGAACAACCTTTCACTTGCCATGTATGTGCAAAGGCTTTCAATCAGGAAAGTCATTTTTCAAAACACATGCTGATGCATGCTAGTACACGTTTTTTCACTTGCAAGGTATGTTCAAAGGCTTTCACTGCAAAATGTTATCTAGCATTACACATGAGGACACATACTGATAAACAACCTTTTACTCGCAAGGTATGTACAAAGGCTTTCGCGCAGAAATCTCATCTAACAAGAAACATGAGGACACATACTGGTGATCAACCTTTCTCTTGCAAGGTATGTTCAAAGACTTGCTCACAGAAAGGTGATCTAATGAGACACTTGAGGACACATACTGGTGAAAGACCTTTTACTTGCAAGGTATGTTCAAAGACTTTCTCAGTGAAAGTTAATCTAACAAGACATATGAGGAAACATACTGGTGAACAACCTTTCACATGCAAGGTATGTTCAAAGCCTTTCTCACATAAAGGTGACATAACGAGACACATGAGAACACATACTGGTGAACAACCGTTCACTTGCAGGGAATGTTTAAAGGCTTTCTCACAAAAAGGTGATCTAACAAGACACATGAGGACACATACAGGTGAAAAACCTTTCACATGCAAGGTATGTTCAAAGGCTTTCACTCAAAAATGTCATCTGGCATTACACATGGGAACACATACTGGTGAACGACCTTTCACATGCAAGGTATGTTCAAAGGCTTTCTCACATCAAGGTGACCAAACGAGACACATGAGAACACATAATGGTGATCAACCTTTTACATGCAAGCTATGTTCAAAGGCTTTCTCACAGAAAGCTAATCTTACGAGACACATAAGGAGATGTAACATCCATAAATCCAGACCCTATAATCATAGTCCCCTGATTATCATCTAGCCATTTCACTTCCTCCTCTTTAATCGACCACTTGTAACCAAACACTCTCATCACCAACCGACCTCTCGTTCCCACACATTCCTTGCCTAATTTACCATGCTGACCAACTATACTATTACTGTTATGCAATACCATATGTTCATAGAAACAAAAACTAAATCTGATCAACTGGACTTACTATTTTGGGAGTAGTACAGTTTCACAACCTATCCAGGTTGCTTCTTCAGCTAAACTGGCTTGGGAAGAGAAGATTACTGGTGAAAGCTGTTGGAATCACTGAAGTACGTAATCTTCTATTGTTCAAGATTGTTTAGGCGTCGAGGAATCTGGCGGATTATCGGATTGTATACCAGAGATAAGTTGTGACGAAGTCCCCCTCCCCTGTTAAGCGAGGGGTTTTCAGCTGCGACGTAAATGGCCTCTCTGACCCCTCTCTCAAACCATCTTGGTTCCTTGTCTAGTATTAAAACATCTTTGTCATTGAATTCGTGTCCTGAGGTACTCAAGTGAGAGAAGACAGCAGATTCATTGCCTGCAGAACCGGAGCGACGATGTTGGTAGAGTCGTTTGTGTAGAGGTTGTTTGGTTTCTCCTTGCAGTTTTCCCCTTGGCATTGGACTGCATACACTAAGTTGTTTTGTTTCTGTCTGGGAGTTTTGTCTTTGGGGTGAACAAGTCTTTGTTTAAGAGTGTTGGCCGGTTTGAAATAGACAGGAATGTTGTAGTTCCTAAAGATGCGCTGTATCTTCTCGGACAAGTCCTTAACGTAAGGAACAGACACACCAGATCTCTTGGTTGTGTTTCTTGGGTGTGCGCTGGTCGGCTGTGTCCTGCGGTCACGGGGGTGAAGGGCTTTTTCTATGCTCCAGTTTTTGTAGCCGCAACAGTGTAGGGCTTCCCTAAGGTGTCTGTGTTCCTTCTCCTTTGCTTCCTCTGATGAAGGGATGA
>JBAMJV010009729.1:0-39635 GCA_037951105.1 Echinarachnius parma
CTGCTGGCGCACCGCTTATTTAAAGTAAGGATGATGGAAAAAGTTTTCGATCAGTGATATAAATCAATGGATTCGACCCTAGCTGTAGTTGATGTTACTTGTTGGCGATTCCCATCTTTATTACCCAGAAGCAAGTGACTGATGTGCGATATATCGTGTATATAGCAGACGAACAAGCAAACCATCCGCCCATGCGACTGTCTCTAAACACATTCCAAGTAACGAATGATCGGAGACTGCTAGCGCTGATCTTATAAAAGCAAGGTGGTAAGACTGGCATGCAGTTGAAATGCTCTGCGAGCGTTGATGTGAAACAATGGAAGCGACAGAGCCCCTGTAACTTTGAGGTGAACGCTTGTCATCCGCTCAGACAACTCTCTCTGCAAACACCCGCGCCGATAATGATGAGGATGATGATGGTAAGGATAAAGTTTACGATGCAGAAGCAGTGGCGTAGCTACGGAGGCACGGGGGAGGGGGGGGGGGGGGGTCACGTGTTCCCAATTATTTGACACAAAACAAAAAGATACATAAGGGGGCAATCTGTGAATTGAAAAGAAAAAAAGAATACGGTGCCCCAAATAATTCGCGCCGCTCCCAATCAGTCTGACCACGCTACGCCACTGTGCAGCAGTAATATGAATCAACAGATACGATGAAGCTCTATAGTGTGAGGGAGAAGACTGCCATTTTCATTATCCAAAAGCGGGTAATGATGTGCGATATACATGTATAAAATGTTTTATTAAGTAGACGAACTAACACACTATCCGCTCTTCGCAAGGTCGTCAACATGGGGGGGGGGGGGCATTGCGAGGGAGCGAAGCGACCGAGGGTGGTGGTGTGGGAGGAGAGTTTTTCCCCCTCCCATGCAGGTGGTATGGGAGCTTTTGCATAAAAAAAAAAAAACTTGACATTGTGTAATCTGGTGCATACCCAAGACAGAAATGTTACTCAGTAATATGTCGTGCAAGCTCATCCTAAGATTTAAATTATACGCTTTGTCATGTATGTAATGCATATGAACAAATATGTGATTGATTGTGTGTATATTGGGGGGGGGGGGGGGGGGGGATCGGGGGCAATCCATCTTCTTTTAAAGATGCGATTGATAATGGTAACATTAAAAGCAAGTATTGATATACAAATAATACACGGTCTAGAGTGCATTGTGTAAATGCATTGCACGCGAGGGCTATGTTAGCTGTGCATTACGCACGAGGCGTAAGCCGAGTGCGCATGCGCACAGCTAACATAGCCCGAGAGTGTGATGCATTTACATGATGCACGATAATAAGGCCGTAGTATTATTTGTTTTATAAAACGAGCTCAACCACGGATTGTTTTATTTTGCTGGATTATTGAAAACAGACTTGCCAAAATTAGTAACCCAGGCTAGATCTACTCTCTAGAGTGTGAATTTATTAGGAATTTACAAAAATCATCAACACTTTAAATACTGCACTCGCTTCACTGAATTTGACTCTGCAGATCAAATGCAGTTGATGGGGAATTGCCGAAGATTTTCACATAAAAGTGATGATTATCAAAGAATGTTATGCATTTGCATTCCAAAACTT
The DNA here is from genome assembly GCA_037951105.1 of Echinarachnius parma. Lineage (NCBI taxonomy): Eukaryota > Metazoa > Echinodermata > Echinoidea > Clypeasteroida > Echinarachniidae > Echinarachnius > Echinarachnius parma. The sequence goes on from JBAMJV010009729.1 coordinate 1,581, forward strand.
ACCAATATCAAACCACATACCGTATAATTTACGAAACTGCTACGATTTATATACTACAGAACAGATAATTTACAAAACGAAGCATTTTACATCTTTTTTTTCTTCACTTTCTCAAGTTTGTCTTCGTAGAACTATGTAAACAAGCATTGTGACGTCACGGGGTTGCACACCTTCAGCACGATGGTTACGCGGTATCGGCACGGTGGTTGCGCAGTATCGGCACGGTGGTGCAGTTGGTGAAAAGTAATCAATGCCCACGTGATCGGTATTAGCCAATCACGTTACTGAATTTACCGGAACCGTTTTATAACATGCATTAATGAATGCGATTAAGCCCAAATAGCGTGAGGTAAACAATTGCCATCATCATCATTGTCATCATCATCAGGAGAAGAAGAAGAAGAAGAAGAAGAAGAGGATGAAACCTACCATGCCTCCCGTCGAATGATCGAACTACAACGTGTTGATGATATTGCTAGCTTTATTCATACATTTATTACGAAAAATGTAAAAAAAACAACGTCCATGATAAAGTAAAGCTCACACATATGTTGCTGTATCTATAATAAGTAAGACAGTCTATGAGAGACGAATAACTGCTTCCACTTCATGTCAATTCCAGCTAGGAGTGCTTTGTGCATAGTTCTATTATGTTTAACATCGATGGACGTGAGAAATGTAAATTAACATCTTTATGAAGTGGACAAGTGTATACCCCGTGAAAATATTATCACGTACGTACAGTATGTATCTAGAGTATTTTTAAAACCAGAATATCTCCCTCTATCTGTCGCCTGTATTGATTCCAACATTACATTACAACTTATTGTCTATAGTTGCGTAGATAGAGGGCGTTTTTAAAATTCCCTTATCCAAGACATTGATCAAAATACCCTTTGTGAAACATGTCTACGTGAAGCAGAATACAACTCCAGCACAACTCGGCATGTCCCTCGTAATATACGGTATCAGTTGGCCCATAGTGTTGATAATCAACCAGGGCCCATATTCATGACAGCCCGCTAGCTTAGTTCCTTGCTAAGTCTTTTTTGGATGACGTGGCAAAGAATCATATGCAAGATCTTTTAGTTGCTAACGATGGTTAACTTTATAGTGGGTACCTAAGACTAACCTTGTTGACCATGTAGTTGGGGACTAGGATAACCGTTTGTTGATCAATAAACTGCACATCAAGAATACACTTAGCAAACAACTAAGCTAGTGGGGTTTCATGAATATGGGGCCTGCTCTCTACTATATTTTACAATCCCCATAGAGTATAAAAAGGAGCCACCAGGCATGCCAGGTCCAAGTACGCAATTGGCTAAAAACGCTATAAGAACCCGTACTAATTTATTTGATCATCATCTTTGAGCAGAGTATAAAGGGACAACAAAACGTATGTGTACATGTGTGTGTGTGTGTGTGTGTGTGTGTGTGTGTGTGTGTGTGTGTGTGTGTGCGTGTGTGTGTGTGTGTGTGTGTGTGTGTGTGTGTGCGCGTGTGTGTGTGTGTGTGTGTGTGTGACATCTGTTTGTATATGTGTGTGTAAATTAAACAAAGGGAAACTTTGGATTGTAAAAGTATCTTGATCAGCAATAACGGGATATAATAATTTCACTAGTCAGTGGCGTAACGTGGACATATTTTTTGTAATGAAAAAATATGGGGTTTTATAACGTTTTTAGCCAATTGCGTACTGGGACCTGGCATGCCTGGTGGCTCCTTTTTATACTCTATGGGGATTGTAAAATATAGTAGAGAGCAGTCCCCATATTCATGAAACCCCACTAGCTTAGTTGTTTGCTAAGTGTATTCTTGATGTGCAGTTTATTGATCAACAAAATGGTCAACTGGGTAAGCCTTATATACCCACTAAGTTAACTTTCGTTAGCAACTAAAATATCTTGTTTGTTTTATTGTTTGAGGGCAGGACACAAACCAATTACTAATATTATGGGCGGGGGGGGGGGGGGGCACTCTATACTTTTCTTAATTCGTTTTTACTTTGGGAGCAGGGCGTATGCCCAATATCGCCCAAACTCATGCATGCTCATCCGCATGTCCGCCGCAACGCACTCCCGTGCACCTGTAGCTATACCTTTGGTCATACTATGCCATTGGTCATATTTTATCATTCGATTCAACATTTTCCATTCTCCCTCGCATCCTCGCTGAAGTTTTTTTCTTCAAATCGTTCTCTGAAATGGTCCGAAATCCTTGCCAGTTGGCAAAAAGCACAGGCGGCGGACGGCCAGCCCCCTTCCCCACTCCGAAATTCTTGTTTTGAAAACTTATACTATTCATTAGACATGGACATTATCATGATTATACGTGTGGTGTGCAAATTAAAATCAGTAAAATTTCAAGTGAAACAGCAAATGTTTTGTTGATCTTTTTTTAAAGAAAGGAAGGAAGGAAGGAAGGGCAAACGACTTGAGGCTGCATGCCCATGACAGTGGAAAAAAAACACATTTGACCCTGAATTTGCAGGAAATGGTACGTTGAACATAACAACCGGAACAATTTTCTTTTTGGCAAGGAGAGAGGGAGAGAGAGAGCGAGGAACAGACAATAAGCATGCTGAGATTGCCCGATATAAAAAATGAAAAAACATCATTCTCTATTCCGACGGCTGTTAACACGGGCGTAGAAGCACATCTCTCACAGGGGAGAGGGGGGCTGGGGACTGAGGTATTTTGCCCGAATAATTATCTTTCCTACACCTACAAACAGAAACAAAGTTATTCGCCTCTTTGACCCCCGAAAAAAAACATATTTTCCCCCAATTTTGCTGTAAAATGTCATATGTTTGCCCGAATAAAACATGACTTCGCCCGAATATGACTATGGCACCGATTTGCCCGAATATCTGACAGTGATTTGCCAGAATGTAAGACATGGTTTTGCCCGAATTTAAGGTGCTGTTTGCCCGAATATGACAGTTTTCAAAACTCCAGGGGGCAGGGGGGGGGGGGGGGGGTGGGGGGGCTGCAGACCCCTCATCCCCCGCCTCCTACGCCTATGGCTGTTACACCTAGGAGGAAAAAGTGGGCAAACAGCATTGTCACAGCAGCCTAGTACGTACCTCTACACCAGGGATATTGGAGTGTACACTGCTGCGTCTGGCTCCATAGACTGACGGGTCTCCATTATAACGGGAACACAACCAATGCATGAGTTGGTTGTTTCTTACAAATACTTTTGATGTGATGAATGCATATTATACTGTACCACATGTAGCTAGCTCCAGAACTGTTTTCACCATATTCACGTAGCCGACGTTTGTACATGGTTCCCATTGCAGTACGTGCAGCCTATATTTTCTTTATTGGTAAGTTTGTACTATTTATTGAGTTGCCGATGTTTATTTGTTAGCAAAATCTACGCCAGTCGTATACACGCCCATGCAACATATTAGTTGTAAGCCTACGAAATATGACTACGATCTACAAAATAATTTTACCCATTTAACCCCAAACAAATCAGACCAAAATACAGTTATATAGTATCTGGGATAGGATTTGACCAATTAATTATTATGTTTCAAATAAAATGTTTCAAATTAAAGAATACTCAATAAAATAGATCAGAGACATCTATAAAATCTCTGATCTTCTTTGTACAAATTGTTTGCATTTAGCTGACGCAATTCAGGTCATTCAATTATAAAACTGCGATTTTGGTATACAATACATGTTTTCAATATGATTAGGGTACTATTATAATAGGTCTATACAAATTACAACTATACAATGCGACCACCAGACAATGGTCCCGTCCCGTTGCAGAAAGAGATACAATTGATTGTAAGTTACAACTAATATTGTAAGTCGGAGAGTTTTCTCGTTTCAACCAATCGGATTTGCGCATTCAGAACACATATGATCTGACTTACAATCAATTGTAACTTACAATTGATTGTAACGGGGCCCATGTCATATCTATAGTTTGCCCAATTGTTTTTCATGTCACGTTACGTGCATCTCATCAGTGTGATAGTATGTTATTATTGTATGTGTACAATAAAAGAGTGTTTACTTAATATGTGATTGCTCTTTTGTCCATTCGCATCTGCGCAATAAAAGTACATAGTATATAGTATATAATTACGTAATAGGCGAAGTACTTTACACAATAGGCACGCACACATTTAGTCAGAAATAACCAACTATACATGGGGGTTTCTTAGATACAGTAAGATGACTCGCTTCTTCCACCCCATAATACACGAATAATGAGTGGAGTCGGTCTCAGTGGAACATCAGCCTGGAAAAGATGTGTCCGTTCGCCCATGTATTTATATCTTTAATTTTTTATAGGTGAATGAATCATGATTTATTCTTCTGAACAATTAGAAGAGCAATGAAAAGTCCTTTAAACACTCGTATATCCATCATTATATCCATCATCCATAATTGAGCCGTAATTGCTGTGCAACATTACACGGATCACGGAGTAACATAATACGCCAAGATGCGGGTTTGCTGGAAATAGACCGCTTCTGTAATGTATGCAAATAATATGCGTATGACGGACCTTGTTACTATTGTTCAGCTTGCCAACGGGGAGTCAGACGTCATACGCATATTATTTGCATACATTACAGAAGCGGTATATTAACCAATCCACATAACCCACGCTTGTGTGGCCTAGCGTGGTCGGAATGAGGGGGAGGGGGGGAGGGGGGGAAGGGGGCGGGGGACGACACGAACATTTTTGTTGGCACATTGTATGTTGTCTTTTTTAATTCGCAGACTTTCCCCTAGTGTTTGTTATCGTTTCATGTCAACTCATGGGTGGCGGGAGGGGGGGGGGGGGGGGGGGGGGGGGGGGGGGGGGGTAGGCACGTGCCCCCGTAGCTTGTGGACTAAGGACAGTGACTCTCGCCTGTGACCCGGAGTTTCATTCTAGTCGGGTAGCCAAGGACAACCTAAAGACGGGGAAGGGTTCGGCTGAGGAAGGGGAGGGGTAGGGTCTCCCCTCTCATGATGTGGAAAACCTGTGTAAAAATGGTGTCACCTATCAGTTGTTCATGTCTACGATATATAACCATGATAACAGTGAGTTAGGGGTATGAACTAGTGAAAGCAACGCATATTTTGTCACCCTTTTAACTCCCCTCTTACTGTTTAGCCCTGAGATGACTCGCGATTTACACGGTTGGCCCCCACACCTCATTCCAACCAGCACATTGCAATTGTACCAAACTGCACGATACAACATAAAAACAAACATGCAACTTATGTAAGGGTCATTCTTTGAAAATTATGATCGATAATAGAGATGCAAATTAATGCAGTTAATTGGATATCTAACACAACATATGTTTTACTTTTGTTTTCTCGATGCAGGACAGACGATGCTCACAACGACGATTTTCAAATACAGGGAACTTTAAAGATACGTGGATGAAGACCTTCACACATTTGTATACTGCATTTTGTACCACCGTTATTCGTAGATGGTACTCCAGAACAGTTATAATGACTGTACCTGAACAAAGACACACTGTTGATTCAATATGGCGTCCTTGCAGTGCCGCTTCTCTTTAATTATCATCATTGGGATATTGGTGTCATCAGGCAATACCTATGGAGCTCAACAGTTTGACGGGATTATAGAAGTGCAATCTTCAGGTGTCCATTTTAACCAGCACAATGGGAGCTATTCATTCAACCTCACCGATTTGGCACGCTCTGTTCAAAGGTATCTGGAAGACACGCTCGAACTAAACATAACCTCACTTGACATGGGTGAAGATAGAAATAAAGTGGAAACAAATTCATCTGACTCCAACACAGTTATTTGGGAATTTCAAGGTTATCTGGACGACGTCGAAAGTATCCCAGCCTGTCTTGCGCAGATAAGTCTTAGTCCAGATGTTGCTGCAGAAGCCATTTTTGAAATCATATCTGTACGGCTTAAAAACTTCCCGAACAAGTCTACCCTACAAGAATACTGTTCAATGGGTGATAAGAACATCGTGTCCATTATAGATCGTGAAGTCGCCTGTACGCTACCTTGGATCCACTGCAACGGACTTCCCGGTCTGGAGCGAGTCTTCGAGTACAATATTTACGAGACCGGTTCTGTTTTATACAGCTTCTACTGCAACGGCGCACAGACAGAGGACTGTCCTAATTGGCTGGAATTAGAATCGAGATCCGAGTGCGAATTAATGCTGAGTGGCATATGGCAGCCTCCTATTGTGAATTACAGCACGATCGGTCGGGATAACGAATTTGGAGTGAGTGATCTGATTCTCCCTTTTCCGTTGTTCTGTGGAGATCCTCCTACTGCCGGTGGACCGCCTATCATTTCCCTCTACGGTGATCAGTCGTGGGACTTGCTTCCAAGCTGGCTCCAAACTTGCCTCAAGGTCCTAAATGGAATTACGCTGGCTGTGTTCCTTTTCAGCCTCCTGACCTTCGGCCTGTTCGCAGAGCTCCGCAATGCGCACGGAAAGAACGCAATGTCCCTGGTAGTCGCCGTGATGATATCCCTCTTCTACACGTCCGGCTACGTTCCTCTTCAGTCGGATAACACCGGGGTGTGTGTCTTCATCGGAACACTCCTGTACTACTTTGTCCTGGTACCCAACTACTGGTGGACGTCAGTCTCCATCTTTTTGGCATGGACTCTAGGCAGGGCCGGAATCCATCGCATGGACAGTTCCGGAAGCCAGCTCTTTGTCCTGCTTTCTCTCTTCGGTTGGGGCATGCCTCTTGTCTTCACACTACTCGTCTTGTTCCTCCATATTTCAGGGATCACGGTGTTTCTTACCACAAAGCACTGCTGGATAAATCAAGGATGGCCGGACTGGCTGCTGGTGTTCCAGACCTTAACATTATTCATCGTTGATTGCATTTTCTTCGGATTAGTGGTGTACAGATTACGCGAGACCAGGGAAGCTGTGAAGGCCTTTAGTCGTGGAGGAAAATCCGCAGACCATGAAGATAGGTTCAAAGAACGCATGCTGACCGTAAAGGTAACCGGAAATACGTTTTTATTGTGTAACCCTGCATAGGAATTTGAATAGATGAAGTATATGTCCTCTAATGTACAGTTTGCTCACATATTCAATCAACTACTGATAGTGTGACTGATCTTATAATGTACCATCGACCATCGTAGTGATTCGCGAAAATATGTTGGCTTGTATGAATAGTAAGTATAGTAAGCTAGTATTTCGCTTAATTATGCAACCCCATTCATCATCGGGATTGACAATTAAGTCGTGTTATTGTTGATTTTGTGAAAAGTTTAAGTTTAAAAGTGATGGTGCGTGGTGACAGAGATAAAATATTTGTTTTGTTTTCGTTTTCACGGCTGCACACATTTGGTCTTTAGGTATGGTCCAAGTGTCCAAGTAATTTTCTTATTCCATCATGCCAAGTTTTACACTACATTGGTTTGTTTATTTAAAACTTTAAGTTTGCATTACAATTATAATGTTTGCATGATATCAGAAAGCAATGTGAGTATGTACATGGTTTTGCCCTTTTATAATAAAAAACATACTACATCGTAAAATAAATCTGTCATGTAGATTTTCTTGAAACATACATTAGTCATGTTAATAGAAAATGGATGATGTTGATTTTGTTGTTCTGCAATCAGATTATTGACAAACTCCCTAAGTTCCTGTTTCTTCCGATGCACTCTCTTACTAAATAACAGATGGCGGCAATTTTTGGGATTCTCTGGTTACCATGTTGGATCCTGTACATCCTCTTCATCATCTTTCCCGTCCGCGGTCTTGCTATAGCGACGCAAGTGCTGAACCAACTCTCGGTCCTGGTCCTACCGCTGGTTCTTTGCTGCACACCGAGGGTCTTCAAGCTGCGGGCCAATAAACTGGCACCGCTGAGGGCGCGCTTATCATCTTCAACGACCAAGCGGTCTGAGCTGGCAATCAGCAACTCTCGAAAGCCTGACAAATACACTCTTGAAATGAAGGACGCAAAAGTAAACTGATTTAAGTTTGTGACCTGTACATAATTTTCATCATCTTCCCCTCCAGGATTTAGCCATGCTTACGTCACAAGTGCTGAACTAGACCGAAAAATCGATCTTCATATTCTGCTAGCTGGACGGTCGAATCGCTTCAAAATGGGGTAGAGTATAAAACAATCCGATATAAGAGTAAACCCCATGAAGAGACGGTATATTTATGTCTAGTGCTGAACCAGCTCTCGGTCCGGGCCCTACCGTTGGTCCGTTGGTACTTTGCTGCACACCGAGGGTCCTCAAGCTGTGGGCTAACAAACTGGCACCGCAGCGAGCGCGTTTCTCCTCTTCATCAACGAAACGGTCGGATCTAGTCGTCTGCAATTCTCGAAAACTTGACGAATACTGAAATACGTACAAACCGAGTTATGTGTGTAATTACCTGTCTAGCTATTTAAAGGGACATTTTCCCCAACATATAATCACCTTTGATTATGTTCTCTAAACATTAAAACACAATTTAATGCAAATACGACCAACATTGGCCTTTTGAGCAAGGGATGAGCATCATTCAAAGTCACTCGCTGTACGGGATAATCCCATTCATCGCGAACACCAAGGAGGCTGCCATTGATGTTTATGAAACTCGGATCGCTCTAAAATGTGACGTCAAACCCGAACTACTCTTTTTGTTGGCTCACGTTTTGCCTTGTGTTTGTGCACTAACCCCGCGAGCTGCGAGAGCTAACAAAAAGAGGCCAGGCTTGTTTGTTCGGGTTTGACGTAGCATTTCGGCGCGAACAATTAAAAATCCAGGTTTCAAAAAATATAATGGCAGCCTCCGTGCTATACGCGATGAATGGGATTAGCCCATACAGTGATTGACTTTGAATGATGCCCCTCCTTTGTTCAGAGGGCAAACATTGGACATATTTGCATGAAATTATGTTTTAATGTGTAGAGAAATTAATCAAAGGTAAATAGATGATGGAGAAAATTTCCCTTTAACCCTAAAAAGGCCGGGCTATTTGAGGTCTTCAGCAGGCCGGGGGGGGGGGGGGGCATTATGGCCCCCCCCCCATAAGATCTCGGCCGCGGAGCGGCCGATCGCCGTGAAAATTTGCACGCATGATGAGTGAAGTGTATAGAATACAATGGTAATTGGCTGCTGGTGTTCCAGACCTTAACATTATTCATCGTTGATTGCATTTTCTTCGGATTAGTGGTGTACAGATTACGCGAGACCAGGGAAGCTGTGAAGGCCTTTAGTCGTGGAGGAAAATCCGCAGACCATGAAGATAGGTTCAAAGAACGCATGCTGACCGTAAAGGTAACCGGAAATACGTTTTTATTGTGTAACCCTGCATAGGAATTTGAATAGATGAAGTATATGTCCTCTAATGTACAGTTTGCTCACATATTCAATCAACTACTGATAGTGTGACTGATCTTATAATGTACCATCGACCATCGTAGTGATTCGCGAAAATATGTTGGCTTGTATGAATAGTAAGTATAGTAAGCTAGTATTTCGCTTAATTATGCAACCCCATTCATCATCGGGATTGACAATTAAGTCGTGTTATTGTTGATTTTGTGAAAAGTTTAAGTTTAAAAGTGATGGTGCGTGGTGACAGAGATAAAATATTTGTTTTGTTTTCGTTTTCACGGCTGCACACATTTGGTCTTTAGGTATGGTCCAAGTGTCCAAGTAATTTTCTTATTCCATCATGCCAAGTTTTACACTACATTGGTTTGTTTATTTAAAACTTTAAGTTTGCATTACAATTATAATGTTTGCATGATATCAGAAAGCAATGTGAGTATGTACATGGTTTTGCCCTTTTATAATAAAAAACATACTACATCGTAAAATAAATCTGTCATGTAGATTTTCTTGAAACATACATTAGTCATGTTAATAGAAAATGGATGATGTTGATTTTGTTGTTCTGCAATCAGATTATTGACAAACTCCCTAATTTCCTGTTTCTTCCGATGCACTCTCTTACTAAATAACAGATGGCGGCAATTTTTGGGATTCTCTGGTTACCATGTTGGATCCTGTACATCCTCTTCATCATCTTTCCCGTCCGCGGTCTTGCTATAGCGACGCAAGTGCTGAACCAACTCTCGGTCCTGGTCCTACCGCTGGTTCTTTGCTGCACACCGAGGGTCTTCAAGCTGTGGGCCAATAAACTGGCACCGCTGAGGGCGCGCTTATCATCTTCAACGACCAAGCGGTCTGAGCTGGCAATCAGCAACTCTCGAAAGCCTGACAAATACACTCTTGAAATGAAGGACGCAAAAGTAAACTGATTTAAGTTTGTGACCTGTACATAATTTTCATCATCTTCCCCTCCAGGATTTAGCCATGCTTACGTCACAAGTGCTGAACTAGACCGAAAAATCGATCTTCATATTCTGCTAGCTGGACGGTCGAATCGCTTCAAAATGGGGTAGAGTATAAAACAATCCGATATAAGAGTAAACCCCATGAAGAGACGGTATATTTATGTCTAGTGCTGAACCAGCTCTCGGTCCGGGCCCTACCGTTGGTCCGTTGGTACTTTGCTGCACACCGAGGGTCCTCAAGCTGTGGGCTAACAAACTGGCACCGCAGCGAGCGCGTTTCTCCTCTTCATCAACGAAACGGTCGGATCTAGCCGTCTGCAATTCTCGAAAACTTGACGAATACTGAAATACGTACAAACCGAGTTATGTGTGTAATTACCTGTCTATCTATTTAAAGGGACATTTTCCCCAACATATAATCACCTTTGATTATGTTCTCTAAACATTAAAACACAATTTAATGCAAATACGACCAACATTGGCCTTTTGAGCAAGGGATGAGCATCATTCAAAGTCACTCGCTGTACGGGATAATCCCATTCATCGCGAACACCAAGGAGGCTGCCATTGATGTTTATGAAACTCGGATCGCTCTAAAATGTGACGTCAAACCCGAACTACTCTTTTTGTTGGCTCACGTTTTGCCTTGTGTTTGTGCACTAACCCCGCGAGCTGCGAGAGCTAACAAAAAGAGGCCAGGCTTGTTTGTTCGGGTTTGACGTAGCATTTCGGCGCGAACAATTCAAAATCCAGGTTTCAAAAAATATAATGGCAGCCTCCGTGCTATACGCGATGAATGGGATTAGCCCATACAGTGATTGACTTTGAATGATGCCCCTCCTTTGTTCAGAGGGCAAACATTAGACATATTTGCATGAAATTATGTTTTAATGTGTAGAGAAATTAATCAAAGGTAAATAGATGATGGAGAAAATTTCCCTTTAACCCTAAAAAGGCCGGGCTATTTGAGGTCTTCAGCAGGCCGGGGGGGGGGGGGGGGGGGCATTATGGCCCCCCCCCCTCCCCCATAAGATCTCGGCCGCGGAGCGGCCGATCGCCGTGAAAATTTGCACGCATGATGAGTGAAGTGTATAGAATACAATGGTAATTTTAATTTTTTGAAAAATTGCATATTTATGGTAATTTATGCAAATGTAAGGTCATAAAATTCATATTTTTACCCATAAATCATATATTCTTCATAATTAAACATTGGTTTTCACTACATATATTCTTTAGAACATTTAGAATAATAATACGACAAACAAATTTGGAAGAGCCAGGTTCTTCCTTATGTGTTCTATTGTTTTTATAATTTCTTATGTATTTCTTTGTTTTTTAAAACTTATGTATTGTATTGTTTTTGTTGTTTATTTTATTTCTAACTATAATTCAACTATTTTGAACCCAAAAACAAACATATGATATGTAAACAAGACCAAATAACCAATGATATACCTCTTTTTACGAAAACTGATATTTCCATATGTTTTGTACACAAATCACGAATTTGAGCGATTTTCGGGCTGACATGCATAGACAAAAGGTCACGTGACTTCGTAACGGTAGGTCTGATTTTCAAAATTTTTGTTTTAAAATATGCGCAAGACCCAAAAGAAAAAAGTCACCAAGCGGCGCGTCATCTTACCGTGTTTTTGAGCAATAAAACAAATCGCGGAGGGGGGGGGGGGGGCATTATGCCCCCCCGGCCTTATTAGGGTTAACAGATTGGCACCGCTGATCAAGATACCACTTCTAATCACTTAACACTTAACACTTAAAACTTAACTCTTAAACACCATATCACAAACATCTGCAAATCTGCATCTTGGGGTATTTTAAAAATAGGGAAGATCAGGCGTCTGCTTGACCAATCATCAGCTGAGCGACTCGTCCACGCCTTCGTCTACTCTCATCTATGCCTTCGTCTCCTCTCATCTGGACTACTGCAACTCCCTCCTCGCCGGCCTCCCTCTTTCTCATATATCCCCCTCCAACGTATCCAAAATTCAGCCGCTAGATTAGTCACCCTTAGAAGGAAATATGACCATTTATCCCCTGTTCTCCGCTCACTTCATTGGCTACCGGTCCATTCCTGCATTACTTTCAAGATCCTACTTCTCACATATAAAATCACACATAATCTTGCCCCCATATATCTTCAAGACCTAGTCTCCCTTCGTTCTTCCTCTTCTACTAGACCCCTCCGTTCATCTTCCTCTCTCTAATTACTTCATGGCCCACGTACTAAAACCCGTTATGGTGACCGAGCCTTCTCGTCCATTGCCCCCACCCTTTGGAACAAACTCCCACCCCATATTCAGAATGCCACATCTATCGAATCATTTAAAATCCTCCTCAAAACCCATCTTTTTAAGCAGTTGTAATTTTCTGGAGGCGCACACAGTTAGTTATTAAGTATTGTATTATACATTTATTTGTTATTTTTGATTTGTTACTTTGACTTTGGTGTTGTATTGTTTTTATGCTATCGTGTTTACTAGTTTTCTTATTTAGACAGACCACCAGTGCGCTTAGACACGCCCGTATAAAGCGCCTTATAAATGCAATTATTATTATTATTATTATTAATCATCATCAACAAAACAGTCTGAGCTGTCAATCAGCAACTCTCGAAGTCGAATCCATGGACTATGAATCTGCTCTGCTCAAATTTATCTTGTACCTTATTGTTTGTCTGATAGTAACAGAAGAATGAAATGGGTTTTTATTTTCAAATGTCTCCCTATTAAATTATGGAGATACTTTTACTTTTACCCATTCACAGGTCCCGAACGTTCTCGGGCTTGGGTCTAGGTATATGGAGAAGGCATGTTTTAGCAAATACAATAGTCTTGAATGGGTTCAGATTTCATTGAAAAGCGTTCTGCAACGCTTTCAGATACTTCGATTGTTCGCGCGAAATATCGGGGACACAATCTGACATCCATTTACACCTTTTCACTTTCACTAACCATTTAAACGAATTTTACGATGATATTGGTATATGATTGAAGTCTCAAATATCACTTTTGGAAAAGGCTCTTAAAGTTGATGGATTACTGTAAGTATTTTTGTGTTTGTCTAATTTATGTATTTAATTAATTGTGTTGATATGACTTATTATTGTACATTTGTAAGTATTGTAAATCAATTATGTACAATGAAATCTAGATAAAATAACCAGTGTTTATAAAATAATGTAGCTATTGCAAGTGGTGTCCCCATATAATTAAATACGCGCTTGACTTCAAATGACGGGATCCGAATTCGAAACCAATCGATGCCCCGGCATGTATGTCCTTCAGAAAAGCATTAATTTAATCCACATTGTTGCTCACTACCAAGGAGCATACAATATTTACTGGGTGTTCATAAACATGTCAAGTATTGCCCTGGTAGAGCATGCAACTCGAGCTAGTTTGCTCCCCAGGGAGTTGGGATAGTGCATACAATAATTGTGAGGGTTTGAACTGTACCTTATATGATTAAGGGTTATTGATAATGCGCCTCTGAGTAGTACTCCTATAGATACACGGCGCTCTATAAACATGATAAAATGCAATAATTATTGTTATTATAGGAAGTTGGCCACACGAATTCATTTTGTGTGCATTCAATTTCGCCGTTTTTGTCACCGCAGTTGTATTTTGCAGTTCAAATTCGTTTTTTAGCATTCGTATAACGATCATTTGAAAAAATTTTGTTTGCATTCGATTAAAAACGTGTTTCTATTTCGTAAAATTGTCATTCAATTTAAAGCGAGAACATTTGTGATTACGTTATACCGACTTCCGTGAAATCCGTTGGCGAAATTGAATGCAAATAGCGTGTTTTTTTAATTGAATGCTAATAGTGGTAAATCACTTGTCCGAAGAGCTAAATCGTATAAACAAAATGCAATTTTGAACCACAATTGCAAGCCTTCAAGGGGCCCTGCAACCCAAATGCATGTTGACCTCTGTTCATCTGTATTAGTGTACACATTCAATAGTTGTAAACGGTTTGACCCAAATATGTTTTGTATATTTTTAAACATTTCATCATTTATTTGTCTTCATGTTGCTAAGCCCCACCTCCTAAAAAACCCTCCAGAGCAAATTCTATTGTTGACCTGCAGTGACATCATTTGTCAATCACTGGTCAGCTACCATGCTATTGTGATTAGCCTAATCACAATAGCATCACACGGTTGAATAGAATACCAACTCACACAACTTCAATTACAATAGCTGTTGCTATGTCAGAAGAAAAGCACTGTCTAAGCTATTGCATGGAGGTATGCAGGGCATGCTTTTGTGTGGATGTTCTTTTTGTACTTTCATCTTTTGTTAATATCATGGTAGCTGACCAGTGATTGACAAATGATGTCACTGCAGGTCAACAATAGAATTTGCTCTGGAGGGTTTTTTAGGAGGTGGGGCTTAGCAACATGAAGACAAATAAATGATAAAATGTTTAAAAATATACAAAACATATTTGGGTCAAACCGTTTACAAATATTGAATGTGTACACTAATACAGATGAACATAGGTCAACATGCATTTGGGTTGCAGGGCCCCTTTCAGCTCAATTTCGCGAAATTGAATGACACGCTTATCAAAACGAATGAGAAGCTTACGAAATTGGCCGAGAAAACCTATATTACCAACCCGTATCTTCTACGACCACGAGATATACTGACCCCGCGTTTAGTGACTCTTTTCTATGATGAAGGGCCCTTCTAAACAGGATGAGCGTACACTATTTTAGTAATTAATCACCCAAGTGGTAGAACTGCTTCATATTGACTACATTTACTCAGATTTGCGATGCACTATAAACATAGGATATCAACCTTTTCCCTGATATATTTTGCAATTCCCAAGTAGATGTAATAATTATTATGACCTACAAGCGTAGGCAATGGATTAAGAGACAACGTGGATTGTATATATACATATTTAAGACAGTTAACTTTTAAATTAATCAAATACAATGTTTATGTGTTATGCATGAGGTTATATTTTAGTTTAGGTCTATGACATGCAACATAATTATACATGTATTATGTACTGCATGCATACAGGTAAAACATTGGTTTTATTATTTTGTAGATTGTAAAGTGACTTGTGCTTGTTCTTGCAACATGGCTGTCTACTAAATAAACAATACTCGTATTGCGTTATAGATGTTATAGATCTAAAAAGTTTGCATACTATTAGGCAACGTAATAAAAACCAATCTACATGTATTTTGTTCACACAATTCTTTTGTGACACATATTATACAGATTCATACCACAAACAAATAAATACTCTAAGTCGTGTTTAACTTTGTTTCATAAACAGTGATATTAATTATTATACAATAAGTGTGAATAGTGTAATGGTGACCATCAAAGTGAAACAAGAAAATGGCCACTGTAGACAGACGACATCGATAGACAGGTTCGATTACAGTGTTTTCCTATGCAGGGGATCAGTCTTGGTAGCGGATATAATTCAGGTTGTCTGCTATAGACAGGTGGCTACTAAAAAAGATGTTTGCCTGTATACTATGTCCGGTTTATTAATACTAACATTAATACACCATTCACAATATAATTAACGCATGTTTTGATATGTACATTGCGTTGTATTGCGTACAGTTGTACATTTTTACGGTAACAAAATCAACAGGTCTGATTCTATGAGAAGTGTGACTAAAGAGTCGACCACCTGGGGGTGTTTCACAAATATCCTTAAGTTGATCTTAACTCTAAGTTGGACTTACAATTTATGGAAAGCCATGTGTAGCCTTAGAATAACAACTATTTAAAACACACACACACAAAACAGTATTGTAGACTTTTCATAAATTTTACATCAAGAACATAAAATCCCCTTGATATTAGAAAAAAAACGATAAAAAACAACAGAAAACAAATGAAATTTAACAATATGGTTTCAAATAAACTAACAGCTTTCCATAATGTTTAGGTCCAACTTAAGAGTTAAAGGGATAGTTGAGTTTTGGTAAAGAGAGTACAGTTTTGGTCAAACTGAATTTTAGTAACCAAAACCTGCACCATTACATTACAAACTAATAGTTATAACTCCACCATGCTCGAAAGGAATACAAAATTATAAATGACTTAGTATAAAGCCTGTTATCATCCAAAAAGAGCCGTTAAAACTCAAGAGGGCGCTCTCTAAATACTCTTCTTCTTCTTCCGGTACTGTGCAGAACCTCCTAGGAGTATACTCGCACAAGTTGATGCTGAGCTCTCAGTCGGTGCAGACAGGAGTCTCAGGGCATAAACAAATAAATAATTGTCCAGTATATTTACAAAATTAAAAACAATCTCAGCAGATGCGCTAATTTCCCAGGATGACATCTTTCAGCCTATGTCTGAAGATGTCTGGACAGGTGGCATTGATGGTTTCCTGGGAGAGGGAGTTCCACAGACGGATGGTGTATGGGGAAAAATGTCCCTCTCAGCAAGGATGTCCTCATCTTGGGGATGGCAAACCGTTGGTTATGGCCTCTTGTTGGTGATTGGATGGGTATCAGCCGGTCGGAAGGGATGTCAATGAGTTTGTTGTGAATTCTATACATTCTATGCTGTAGTGTGTCCCATTTCAAGTCCTTCAGCATTGTGGTGACGCTGCTCTCCCACGAGAAATTGTTCTTCACATAGCGTGTAGCATGTCGCTGGACTGACTCCACCTTGGCCACATTAATCTTCGTGTTAGGGTCCCAGACGCAGCTGGCGTACTCAAGAATAGGCCGAACAAGGACCTTGTAGCATGTGGCTTTGATGTCTTGTGGGCACTTGCGCAGATTTCGACGTAGAAAGCCGAGAGTTCTTATTCCTTTCTTGGTGGTGCTGTCTATGTGCTTATTCCATGACAATTTATCAGTGAGCTCGACACCTAGATACTTGGCTGATGGAACCGCCTCGAGAGGATGATCGTGTATCGAGTATGGTGATATGATAGGGTTGCGTCGTTTGGTGATATGAAGAACCTTGCATTTATCTGGATGGAACTCCATCATCCACTTCTGCTCCCATTCTTGTAGTGCATCCAGATCGTGTTGGAGGTAGCTGGCATCATCTGTGTTGTTGATCACTCTGTATACAATGCAGTCATCAGCAAACAATCTGACGCGGGAACCTTCTGTAAAATATAGTAGAGAGCAGTCCCCATATTCATGAAACCCCACTAGCTTAGTTGTTTGCTAAGTGTATTCTTGATGTGCAGTTTATTGATCAACAAAATGGTCAACTGGGTAAGCCTTATATACCCACTAAGTTAACTTTCGTTAGCAACTAAAACATCTTGTTTGTTTTATTGTTTGAGGGCAGGACACAAACCAATTACTAATATTATGGGCGGGTGGGGGGGGGGGGGGGGGCACTCTATATTTTTCTTAATTCGTTTTACTTTGGGAGCAGGGCGTATGCCCAATATCGCCCAAACTCATGCATGCTCATCCGCATGTCCGCCGCAACGCACTCCCGTGCACCTGTAGCTATACCTTTGGTCATACTATGCCATTGGTCATATTTTATCATTCGATTCAACATTTTCCATTCTCCCTCGCATCCTCGCTGAAGTTTTTTTCTTCAAATCGTTCTCTGAAATGGTCCGAAATCCTTGCCAGTTGGCAAAAGGCACAGGCGGCGGACTGCCAGCCCCCTTCCCCACTCCGAAATTCTTGTTTTTGAAAACTTATACTATTCATTACGTGTGGTGTGCAAATTAAAATCAGTAAAATTTCAAGTGAAACAGCAAATGTTTTGTTGATCTTTTTTTAAAGAAAGGAAGGAAGGAAGGAAGGGCAAACGACTTGAGGCTGCATGCCCATGACAGTGGAAAAAAAACACATTTGACCCTGAATTTGCAGGAAATGGTACGTTGAACATAACAACCGGAACAATTTTCTTTTTGGCAAGGAGAGAGGGAGAGAGAGAGCGAGGAACAGACAATAAGCATGCTGAGATTGCCCGATATAAAAAATGAAAAAACATCATTCTCTATTCCGACGGCTGTTAACACGGGCGTAGAAGCACATCTCTCACAGGGGAGAGGGGGGCTGGGGACTGAGGTATTTTGCCCGAATAATTATCTTTCCTACACCTACAAACAGAAACAAAGGTATTCGCCTCTTTGACCCCCGAAAAAAAACATATTTTCCCCCAATTTTGCTGTAAAATGTCATATGTTTGTCCGAATAAAACATGACTTCGCCCGAATATGACTATGGCACCGATTTGCCCGAATATCTGACAGTGAATTGCCAGAATGTAAGACATGGTTTTGCCCGAATTTAAGGTGCTGTTTGCCCGAATATGACAGTTTTCAAAACTCCAGGGGGCAGGGGGGGGGGGGTGGGGGGCTGCAGACCCCTCATCCCCCGCCTCCTACGCCTATGGCTGTTACACCTAGGAGGAAAAAGTGGGCAAACAGCATTGTCACAGCAGCCTAGTACGTACCTCTATACCAGGGATATTGGAGTGTACACTGCTGCGTCTGGCTCCATAGACTGACGGGTCTCCATTATAACGGGAACACAACCAATGCATGAGTTGGTTGTTTCTTACAAATACTTTTGATGTGATGAATGCATATTATACTGTACCACATGTAGCTAGCTCCAGAACTGTTTTCACCATATTCACGTAGCCGACGTTTGTACATGGTTCCCATTGCAGTACGTGCAGCCTATATTTTCTTTATTGGTAAGTTTGTACTATTTATTGAGTTGCCGATTATGTTTATTTGTTAGCAAAATCTACGCCAGTCGTATACACGCCCATGCAACATATTAGTTGTAAGCCTACGAAATATGACTGCGATCTACAAAATAATTTTACCCATTTAACCCCAAACAAATCAGACCAAAATACAGTTATATAGTATCTGGGATAGGATTTGACCAATTAATTATTATGTTTCAAATAAAATGTTTCAAATTAAAGAATACTCAATAAAATAGAGACATCTATAAAATCTCTGATCTTCTTTGTACAAATTGTTTGCATTTAGCTGACGCAATTCAGGTCATTCAATTATAAAACTGCGATTTTGGTATACAATACATGTTTTCAATATGATTAGGGTACTATTATAATAGGTCTATACAAATTACAACTATACAATGCGACCACCAGACCATGGTCCCGTCCCGTTGCAGAAAGAGATACAATTGATTGTAAGTTACAACTAATATTGTAAGTCGGAGAGTTTTCTCGTTTCAACCAATCGGATTTGCGCATTCAGAACACATATGATCTGACTTACAATCAATTGTAACTTACAATTGATTGTAACGGGGCCCATGTCAGATCTATAGATAGCCCAATTGTTTTTCATGTCACGTTACGTGCATCTCATCAGTGTGATAGTATGTTATTATTGTATGTGTACAATAAAAGAGTGTTTACTTAATATGTGATTGCTCTTTTGTCCTTTCGCATCTGCGCAATAAAAGTACATAGTATATAGTATATAATTACGTAATAGGCGAAGTACTTTACACAATAGGCACGCACACATTTAGTCAGAAATAACCAACTATACATGGGGGTTTCTTAGATACAGTAAGATGACTCGCTTCTTCCACCCCATAATACACGAATAATGAGTGGAGTCGGTCTCAGTGGAACATCAGCCTGGAAAAGATGTGTCCGTTCGCCCATGTATTTATATCTTTAATTTTGTATAGGTGAATGAATCATGATTTATTCTTCTGAACAATTAGAAGAGCAATGAAAAGTCCTTTAAACACTCGTATATCCATCATTATATCCATCATCCATAATTGAGCCGTAATTGCTGTGCAACATTACACGGATCACGGAGTAACATTACGCCGAGATGCGGGTTTGCTGGCAATTAACCAATCCACATAATCCACGCTTGTGTGGCCTAGCGTGGTCGGAATGAGGGGGAGGGGGGAGGGGGGAAGGGGGGGGGGACGACACGAAAATTATTGTTGGCACATTGTATGTTGTCTTTTTTAATTCGCAGACTTTCCCCTAGTGTTTGTTATCGTTTCATGTGAAATCATGGGTGGCGGGAGGGGGGGGGGGGGGGGGGGGTAGGGGGGGGGGGGTAGGCACGTGCCCCCGTAGCTTGTGGACCAAGGACAGTGACTCTCGCCTGTGACCCGGAGTTTCATTCTAGTCGGGTAGCCAAGGACAACCTAAAGACGGGGAAGGGTTCGGGTGGGGAAGGGGAGGGGTAGGGTCTCCCCTCTCATGATGTGGAAAACCTGTGTAAAAATGGTATCACATAATACATATCAGTTTTTCATGTCTACGATATATATATAACCATGATAACCATGATAACAGTGAGTTAGGGGTATGAACTAGTGCAAGCAACGCATATTTTGTCACCCTTTTAACTCCCCTGTTACTGTTTAGCCCTGAGCCCTGAGGCCCCCACACCTCATTCCAACCAGCACATTGCAATTGTACCTAACTGCACGATAGTACTACCAGATATGTGGGCTACCGCCTACATCTACCCCGGGATCCGACTTGTTACGTTATAACAGATACAACACAAAAGAACATCAAACAAACAAACAAACAAACAAACACAACTTATGTAAGGGTCATTCTTTGAAAATTATGATCGATAATAGAGATGCAAATTAATGCAGTTAATTGGATATCTAACACAACATATGTTTTACTTTTGTTTTCTCGATGCAGGACAGACGATGCTCACAACGACGATTTTCAAATACAGGGAACTTTAAAGATAGGTGGATGAAGACCTTCACACATTTGTATACTGCATTTTGTACCACCGTTATTCGTAGATGGTACTCCAGAACAGTTATAATGACTGTACCTGAACAAAGACACACTGTTGATTCAATATGGCGTCCTTGCAGTGCCGCTTCTCTTTAATTATCATCATTGGGATATTGGTGTCATCAGGCAATACCTATGGTGCTCAACAGTTTGACGGGATTATAGAAGTACAATCTTCAGGTGTCCATTTTAACCAGCACAATGGGAGCTATTCATTCAACCTCACCGATTTGGCACGCTCTGTTCAAAGGTATCTGGAAGACACGCTCGAACTAAACATAACCTCACTTGACATGGGTGAAGATAGAAATAAAGTGGAAACAAATTCATCTGACTCCAACACAGTTATTTGGGAATTTCAAGGTTATCTGGACGACGTCGAAAGTATCCCAGCCTGTCTTGCGCAGATAAGCCTTAGTCCAGATGTTGCTGCAGAAGCCATTTTTGAAATCATATCTGTACGGCTTAAAAACTTCCCGAACAAGTCTACCCTACAAGAATACTGTTCAATGGGTGATAAGAACATCGTGTCCATTATAGATCGTGAAGTCGCCTGTACGCTACCTTGGATCCACTGCAACGGACTTCCCGGTCTGGAGCGAGTCTTCGAGTACAATATTTACGAGACCGGTTCTGTTTTGTACAGCTTCTACTGCAACGGCGCACAGACAGAGGACTGTCCTAATTGGCTGGAATTAGAATCGAGATCCGAGTGCGAATTAATGCTGAGTGGCATATGGCAGCCTCCTATTGTGAATTACAGCACGATCGGTCGGGATAACGAATTTGGAGTGAGTGATCTGATTCTCCCTTTTCCGTTGTTCTGTGGAGATCCTCCTACTGCCGGTGGACCGCCTATCATTTCCCTCTACGGTGATCAGTCGTGGGACTTGCTTCCAAGCTGGCTCCAAACTTGCCTCAAGGTCATAAATGGAATTACGCTGGCTGTGTTCCTTTTCAGCCTCCTGACCTTCGGCCTGTTCGCAGAGCTCCGCAATGCGCACGGAAAGAACGCAATGTCCCTGGTAGTCGCCGTGATGATATCCCTCTTCTACACGTCCGGCTACGTTCCTCTTCAGTCGGATAACACCGGGGTATGTGTCTTCATCGGAACACTCCTGTACTACTTTGTCCTGGTACCCAACTACTGGTGGACGTCAGTCTCCATCTTTTTGGCATGGACTCTAGGCAGGGCCGGAATCCATCGCATGGACAGTTCCGGAAGCCGGCTCTTTGTCCTGCTTTCTCTCTTCGGTTGGGGCATGCCTCTTGTCTTCACACTACTCGTCTTGTTCCTCCATATTTCAGGGATCACGGTGTTTCTTACCACAAAGCACTGCTGGATAAATCAAGGATGGCCGGACTGGCTGCTGGTGTTCCAGACCTTAACATTATTCATCGTTGATTGCATTTTCTTCGGATTAGTGGTGTACAGATTACGCGAGACCAGGGAAGCTGTGAAGGCCTTTAGTCGTGGAGGAAAATCCGCAGACCATGAAGATAGGTTCAAAGAACGCATGCTGACCGTAAAGGTAACCGGAAATACGTTTTTATTGTGTAACCCTGCATAGGAATTTGAATAGATGAAGTATATGTCCTCTAATGTACAGTTTGCTCACCTATTCAATCAACTACTGATAGTGTGACTGATCTTATAATGTACCATCGTAGTGATTCGCGAAAATATGTTGGCTTGTATGAATAGTAAGTATAGTAAGCTAGTATTTCGCTTAATTATGCAACCCCATTCATCATCGGGATTGACAATTAAGTCGTGTTATTGTTGATTTTGTGAAAAGGTTAAGTTTAAAAGTGATGGTGCGTGGTGACAGAGATAAAATATTTGTTTTGTTTTCGTTTTCACGGCTGCACACATTTGGTCTTTAGGTATGGTCCAAGTGTCCAAGTAATTTTCTTATTCCATCATGCCAAGTTTTACACTACATTGGTTTGTTTATTTAAAACTTTAAGTTTGCATTACAATTATAATGTTTGCATGATATCAGAAAGCAATGTGAGTATGTACATGGTTTTGCCCTTTTATAATAAAAAACATACTACATCGTAAAATAAATCTGTCATGTAGATTTTCCTGAAACATACATTAGTCATGTTAATAGAAAATGGATGATGTTGATTTTGTTGTTCTGCAATCAGATTATTGACAAACTCCCTAATTTCCTGTTTCTTCCGATGCACTCTCTTACTAAATAACAGATGGCGGCAATTTGTGGGATTCTCTGGTTACCATGTTGGATCCTGTACATCCTCTTCATCATCTTTCCCGTCCGCGGTCTTGCTATAGCGACGCAAGTGCTGAACCAACTCTCGGTCCTGGTCCTACCGCTGGTTCTTTGCTGCACACCGAGGGTCTTCAAGCTGTGGGCCAATAAACTGGCACCGCTGAGGGCGCGCTTATCATCTTCAACGACCAAGCGGTCTGAGCTGGCAATCAGCAACTCTCGAAAGCCTGACAAATACACTCTTGAAATGAAGGACGCAAAAGTAAACTGATTTAAGTTTGTGACCTGTACATAATTTTCATCATCTTCCCCTCCAGGATTTAGCCATGCTTACGTCACAAGTGCTGAACTAGACCGAAAAATCGATCTTCATATTCTGCTAGCTGGACGGTCGAATCGCTTCAAAATGGGGTAGAGTATAAAACAATCCGATATAAGAGTAAACCCCATGAAGAGACGGTATCCCAGATAACAATGCTACGTTGGCCCATCGTTGGCCCAATGTAGGCGGTCATGTTGGGCCAACGTCAACACGTGACGTTTTGCCCACGTCATTCTTGCCGCTGGGCCCTCGTCGGCCCAACCCCCATAAGCCAACGTCAATTGCCAATGTTGCGCCAACGTTTGCCCAACCTTTTATTTTGCTATTTCTGACGTCAAGCCAACATTGAGCCGACTAAACCCCAACGTTCATACGACTATATAAGTGAACGTTGGCCCTACGTTGGCTTGCCTACCGTCGTAATGCGGTTGTTTGTCAAACGTTAGTACGACGTCAACTAGCCAACCAATATCCAACGTAGTAGGCGAAACGTTGGCCCAACGTTTGCTTTTCGACCATATAAATATGATTGTTCGTCTAACTATCAACCAACGTTGTTTCAACGTACATTTGCCGACCAGTTTGCCAACAGTCAACAGCCAACGTCAGCTTAACGTTGTTTTAACTTCAGCTGACCGACTGCAAAAATATGGTTGTGAATTTACCGTAGGCCAACGTTGGCTAAACGTTGTTTTTCCAACCGCGACGGTGCCGACTATAGACTACGTTCCGCCAACGTCGCATTGTTATCTGGGATATTTATGTCTAGTGCTGAACCAGCTCTCGGTCCGGGCCCTACCGTTGGTACTTTGCTGCACACCGAGGGTCCTCAAGCTGTGGGCTAACAAACTGGCACCGCAGCGAGCGCGTTTCTCCTCTTCATCAACGAAACGGTCGGATCTAGCAGTCTGCAATTCTCGAAAACTTGACGAATACTCAAATACGTACAAACCGAGTTATGTGTGTAATTACCTGTTGTAACGGTTGGCGCTCCGTACCAGGTTTAGGAACGTTAGCGGCCCATAGAATTTGTAACAACGTGCAACACACGCGTAGAGATGAAATTACACGAAGATACCTGCCAGTAGTTTTTGGAGACTGCAGACAAGATTGTTATTTTCGGCAGAATGTTAAATCCAAAATGTACTTCAAGATAACCATTGGACTGTTCCTGATATGTAGATGCAAGAGCCACAGTGGTACGTGCAGCTTATTGTTAATTATTATATTTTGAGGCATACTTATAATGATGTGACGATGACGATGTCGATGTCGATCTTGCGACACGTTCGGTGCGCATAATATGAATGCATTGTATGCTAGATTGAGGTGAAAGTACTTGTGCGATATAAAGATACACAGCACACGTTGATCAATGCACAATCACAAATGTTTACACCTTTTAATATGTCGGCATGAAGGTGTTGCAACTTAAGGAAGTATTTTGATATGGCTAATATTTATGCTGTCATTTGAAAGATAATTGAGAATGGATTGTACTTTATTATAAATACACTAACAGTGATATTTATTTACTCAGTCACTGATGATAATAAGCTTGATTAATTATATGTGAACTGGAGATATGGTAGCTTACTTTAATTAGTCATTTACTATGATATTGATTTGTTTGAATCATACAATTCACGATAACAACTCACTTGTTAAGTACAATTATAAACTTTGTAGAAAGAAGATTTAAGGCGATAAAATGATGCATTTTATAAAGTCAGTTTATTCATTTGTTGTTCGAAAGCCATTACTATAAGCATGATACTTATTATTGTTCGCCGTGTTTGTTTATATGTTTATAGTTCTTACGGCTGAGGTCAAGGGCCAAGATTGATGTCAAGGCTGCGGTCAAGACTCAAGTTCGAAGTTATGGCTGAATAGACTTAAAGGTTCAAGTTATAAGCTGAAATCAATTCGAAAGCAAAGTTGAAAGCAGAACTTAAGGCTGAAGGGTTGATTGAGACTTTCGGCCATAAATAAAGTCCACGACAGAAGCCCGTAACTAAAGAGAACATGTGTACGATTGTCATTCTTCATATTGCGTCTATATCATCAAGTAATCGGGGGCGGCGCCACACCTGTCTAGTTATTTAAAGGGACATTTTCCCCAACATATAATCACCTTTGATTATGTTCTCTAAACATTAAAACACAATTTCATGCAAATACGACCAACTCAGTCGGATCGGGTCATGGTGCGTTGGGCTTTATACGCTGTACGTATTTCATTTGACAGAGAGTAACCAGGTAACGCACGAATGAATTTACAGAAACCCGAACGGTACAATATCTACATATTATATGCATACAAGAATGTCAATAATTTTAATACAATCAACTTTTTAATACACGGTCATTTTCACACTCCAGTGGACATTGTTATTGGGGATACCACATTATATATGTATGCAAAATACCACGTTCTACCCGCATTTTCCATTATGAATATTAAATTGCCTGACCTCAAGTGTAGTCCAACCTTCAAAACAGCACTGCTTAATTTGAGAACGACCTTTACTTCCACTCATCCATTTGATAAACGTCGCCTAATATCGCGTACACGTACTTAGTTGTTACTGATTGGGTAGCTTGCAGTCGCTAAAAAAACACGTACTGACTATATTATTGTACTGCATGTATATATACACAGGAACAAATCAAACGAGGATAAAATTGGACGACATTTAATGTTTTAGAAAATATGTTCAAAATGAATACAATTATTTCCTTTATACTTCTCCTGCTCATATTTGGAGTTACCTCGTCGAATGCAACTCGACAATTCTATGGCGTAGCTGATTTAGTGGTCACAAATAGCAAATTTGCTATTAGCGACAGCTTCGTCGCCTCTGCTACAGCATCGCTGAAGGGAAAAATTGGTCTGAATGTCACCCATAGTGCCATCCTGGACAGGGATGTCCAGCTGCAAGACGATGGAACGCACCTGGCCATCTCATTCAATGGATCATTTAATGACGTTGGAGATATCCCGGTTTGTCTGGACGGAAACAGTCGGTTTGCCGAAATCATCGGGACTGATGTATTGGTGTACTACGAGATACAAACAGTATCTCTGCAAACATTCTACAACGAATCGTTGTTAGAAGAACAGTGTCAACAAATGGGCATGAGTTTCGTGTTTATAGACTACTTTGCGGATCCGTTTTGTTTGGAGTTTCCGTTTCTCGAATGTGAGCCACGAGCTGAAAGCTCCGCCTATCGATACGACTTCTTTGAGGGTGGATCATCAAGACTGCTTACCTTCCACTGCTCAGAGATCAAGTTAGATGTGAATGCTTCTTGTCTGAACAATATCTCTTTAGACAAAGAATGTATAAATCTGTTTTGGGACTCACCGTGTACCCTTGCCGTTGCTGGCCAATATAAACCCTACTGCCCTCAACGAATCAATCCCATTGGAAGGGAACCGATGATGAGACAGGTACACAACCTCTCCATTTCTTGGAATTGCGCAGATGGTTCCATGTACATGCTTGATCCAAACGATACATTAGGTGATGCCCCAATCATCTTATCCAGTGGTGACCCAACCTGGGCGTTTGTGCCAGCATGGCTAGCCGTTTGCCTTCACGTAATAAACGCTGCCTCCATTACCGCGTCTGTTTTCTGTCTCGTCACGTTCGCTTTGTTACCAGTTCTCCGAAACGCTCACGGAAAGAATGTCCTCAGCCTTCTGATGGCCGCCATCATCTCTCTCATCTACACGTCCGTTTCTCTGAAGTCAGACAGCGCCCCTCTATGCGTCTTCTTGGCGTCAGTCACCTTCTACCTCGTGTTGGTGCCTAACTACTGGTGGACAGCAGTGGCAATCTTCCTAGCCTGGACCCTAGGAAGGAAGGGTATTCATAAGATGCAGACCTCTGGAAACAAAATGTTTGTTCTCCTCTCTCTGTTCGGTTGGGGTGTACCACTAATTCTAACGATGGTTGTTTTGTTCATGCACATCGGCGGGATGCAGTTCTTCAACACCGATGACAAGTGTTGGATCAATCTCGGATGGCAGACTTTTCTCCTAGTGGCGATGACTCTGGCGCCATTTTTCGTAAATTGTGTCCTCTTTGCTCTGGTGACCTACAGGCTGCGAGCGACAAAGAAAGAGTTGGAATCCCTGAATGAAGGAGGTCGATCACGATCCTCGGCAAGGGGAGGAGAAAGAAGTTTGACGATTAAGGTAAAATAATACTAATATTGACTATTGTCTTTCTTATATAGATATAACAACTATAGTGTTATATATACGATGTTAAGAGCGTTGTCAAGAAATTACCAACGTGTGATAATTCAATAGCAACATTTGTTTTCTGCGAAAGTCGTTTGTTCTTCTGATTAGTATTTTTGCCAAAAGCAATAGGCTACCCAAATTTGTTGAAAAGCAATGCATGTTTATCTACTAGTAAAGAAATGGCACTAAATCTATACGGTGAGGATTAAATCATACGACAAAATTGGAATAGTCCCTAAAGAAATAAAGACATTACAAAGTGATGATAAAAGTATATTACCTCTTTCATCAATTCCATAAACGACGTATCTGTTACCATACCAAACAAGATATTCGTTATTTTCTCATCATTTTCTTGACCACCTTTATAGATGGCAGCGATTTTCGGCGTTCTGTCCCTCCCGAGTTGGGTGTGCTACATCTTCTTTCTCATCTTCCCAGTCGCCGGACTGGCGATCGCAGCGCAGGTCCTCAACCAAATCACCGCGTTCGTTCTCCCGCTCGTCCTCTGCTGCAATCGACGAGTCTTCCAGCTCTGGAAGGCAAAGCTCTTCCAGGGCGAGGCGATTACTTCCGGGTCAACGATGCGAACCACGATGATGTCGACCTCTCGTGTTCAGGGAAGCATAGCGGTATCTAGAGCGTAACAGTTGGTAAAAGAAAATACGTGTTATACGACTGTATCATACAACACAAATGCAATCGGGTGCATGTTTATCATAAAAATGTAACATTTGATATTAATAGCATGGTATGCATATAATGCCAATGAACCGTTAGAAAACCGCGCGAAAAAATGTACAACATTCGACGTTTATATTCCCAATAACGTGACAGATAACCATTGTTTATCTATTAACTATTAAAGTGGGTCCATCAACTTCAAAATAATGTTCCAGAATGATAGTCGAGACTTCAATCATATTAACCAATACCATCGAACAAATGTTCTGAATTATTTGTGAATGTCTTTTTAAAAAGGAACGGTGTTGTTATCACCTACATCCCATTGATTTTGACTACAATAAAAAAAAATATAAAAAAACCTTAAACATCTCCATATAATTTGGGAGACAGTTAAAATCTAAAATCCATTTCATTTATATGCTACCATAATCCAAACAAGTCACAAGCTCCAAGTGGATTTGAAAACAAATCGCCATAATACTTGAATAAAATTGACCATTATTTATATAGGCAATTAAACTTATACAAAACATTGTCGTATAAACTCGATACGATGTAGCACCACATTTGCGTACGGACTCATCCCGGCGGACATACTGTGTACATCATGTATAGTAATAGCGACCCTTTGTATATTATATCATTATAGCGACCCTTTTAAATTTATATGATCTAGCTACTGTTATGATAAATGACCCTTTGTATATACGTGATATGATTGTGTTGAACATGCTATTATAATATTTAATATAGTGATTATGAATAAACTGATAATGATCTTTAAACAGTATAATATGTGAAGAATGAATTAATCATGTTTAAAGGGATAGTTAAGTTTAGGTAAAGAGAGTACAGTTTTGGTCAAACTGAATTTTAGTAACGAAAAACCGTTGCACCATTAAATTACAAACTAATAGTTATAACTACACCATGCTCGAAATGAATACAAAATTACAAATGAGTAAGTAAAAATCCTGTTATCATTAAAAAAGAGCCGTTAGAATTCAAGAGGGCGCTCTCTAAACACTCATCTGTTTCAACCATTTTAAATAAAAATTCTGTGCATGTGATGTTTGTTGAAATATTGATTAGATAAAGAGATAATCAACAACTATTTAAAAAACACTTTTGTACATTTTTGAAAAGAGCAAGCATTACAAAAAAAAATGTAACGGCTGGTTCAAAACTATCCAATAATTGTGGGGCCCAACAATTATTACAAATGGTTATGTTTATATATATTTTAGCAATTTCTGAACCGATTTTTATCAAATAAAGTTTATTCTGTCATTATAATACGGTATGCTCTTTCGAATTCGACACTCAGTTTTTCATTATCTCACAAAAAATATTTTGTGTAGCGCCCTCTATACCAAAACTCAACTGTATTGGTAACGTTTGTATAACGTAAACTTAATTGTCATATTTGATATATAAAGATATTACAATGATAATGCACATTATTTTAAAGGTGTATACATTTATATGAATGAAATTATTGTTTTGATGTGTATTAGTAATGCCTTGCGATGCAATGTCGATCTGGTATTCCACAGTATAGTGGTTATACCACATTAAACTAATTAAAAATAAAATAATTTGGAAAAAAACAATTGAAAACATACGGGGATTTTTTGAAAAAACAAACAAATACATAAGGTGTGCACCCCAATAATTTTGCGTGCCCCCCAATCAGTCTGACCACGCTACGCCACTGCACACACACACACACACACTAGTTGAGAGTCGTGTAGGCGGGTGGGGGGGGGGGGGGTGAATGGATAGATCACCCCCCCCCTCCCCTCCTGTTGAATGGGTATCAATGACAGATATACGCCCATGTGTTAATATGTTTGTATATCCTGTAGTTGGGATGAAACACAATAGTTCATGAAAATATATATATGTTTTTTGAAAAAACAAAGGTGTGCCCCCAATAATTTTGCGTGCCCCCCCCAATCAGTCCGACCACGCTACGCCACTGATGGATACTGCTTTTAATATTACATAATGCCTTTTCAAAACAGGTAATGTGGAGAGCACAATGAATATAACGAATGAGTGGACAGAATAATACAGTTCGAACAATAAAGTTCCACCTAGGGCCTCAAATAATGATATAAATTGGACACCTGTTGTCTGCACAGTCTGACATAATGCAACATGTCTAAGATATGTGAAGGGGCTGGAAGAATATACTCCTTAAGTCCCATAAGTTACCAATAAAATGAACGTGGTTCATCGGTAGGCGGGCTGTCTTTAGATCGCAAGTTACGCAGTTCAAATCCAACTAAAGATAATCCCGGTTTTCTTTTAAATATTAATGGATGGTCCTATTTTTCCACTGGAACAGTAAAATTAGGTATTGTATTCGAATTAATTTGAGTAAAGACGCACCTTAAAGCCAGACCCCCTAAATGCTGGTAGATGACAATTCATAACAATTCAATCAAATTAAATATCAATGTAGATATCGAGTCTGTATGTACAATTATGCATTCTGCCTCATAGCCATTGGTTCCTGATATGTTTGAATAAGGGAATGTGTTTTATATTTACATTTTATAGTATTTTCACAAATCATTCCATAAAAGTATAAACAAATGTATATTACAAAATCGCTCTATATTTAAGTATTATGTTCATATAAGAATGTAATTTGTCTTTAACTAGTTTCCTCTTTCCGGTTGAATTTCTATTAATTACGATCACCTGTTTGGTTTCCATGTGATTCTTTTGTTATCATATCTTACGATGCACTCTGAAGCTGTTACTAGGCAGATAAACCTCGTACAAGCAGTCGATCTGTTTGAATATTACGTAACTATGCAGTAAAGCGCTTTCTGCATGAAAGTCAATTTTGTAATGGCATATTGTGCCGTTGATTTACAGTCGATTAACTGATCGAGGTTATCCCAGATGTCGTCATATTTTGAAGCACTTGAGCAAGAAAATAAAGTAGCGATCTTGACTATCGGAGGAGACATTTTGTCCTTTTATCAGGGTGCGTTTATGCTCAACTTTTTGGGGCCCAAATCAGGCTTCTCAAACGCGTTTAGTTCAAAACGCGTTTAGTTCAAAACGCTGTTGTGTCCCGACTCATTTCCTTATAATCGCCGTTTTGAAACGCTGATTCAAAACGCACAAAATTGTGCGTTTACGATCGGCGATTCTCCCAAATCAGGGTTTCTGCATAAACGCAACATCACGTATAGAGACGTTTAAATGACGTCATAAAAACGCCTTTCCGGTTCACGTAGTACACTCAATTTCTGTCACATTGTAATGCAACAAACTGAATTTTAATGAACATATTTCGAAACTCGAATGCCACTTATAATCACACGGCTGGCGGCGCACTGCATTGCATGCAATCAAGCTGCATGCTGTATGCATTGTGCGTACATGTTTCGCTCGGGAAACTGCAACAACCGTGCAACAAGCCAACAAACACAGTCTCAAATGAAGGGTAAGACTTGTCTTTGTATGGAAAAGCATTGAAATGTATTTTAGATATTCCATACTAGGTGGAAATCATATGAAGTTTGTCAGAAATGAATACTTAGTAGTTAAATGTGGGTTTGATCGGGTTCTTGATTTCGTTCTGCAGTTATACGAAACACGAAACCAGCATACGTTTGCGTGCAATGTACGGCGCAGCAGGCATGCATGCAAGAAGAAAGGAGTCAATTTTGTCAATCAAACTCGAGTTGTATCCTTGAATTTTAAACAAACTATCGTATTTCTTGAATAATCTGAAAATGTATAGTGTTCTCGATATATGTTAGGCAATGACAGTGTTATAGAGTTGATATTCATGAATAAATATCTTCATTTAGTTTCGGGTGTCATGCCAGGAAGTAAACGGTCCATTGACATTATACACAAAGCGTCGGCTGCTACGTCGTTTCGCGATCCGGGTGTACTAGAATTTTGTCACGTGATCTTGCAATCGCAACAACTGCGAAGGCACGTATTCAAAAGCGCGCGCCCCAATTTGACCTGCCTTCTTGGGTCAAGTAGCCAGCGCATGCGCGGTGCATGTTTACGAAATCAGCTCGTTCTCAAACTGCAAACAAGTTGAGCGTAAACAGTACCCCCGTAAACGGCGTTTTGAATCAGCGTTTTGGAAGAGCGTTTCAAAACGCTGATTCTGCCTTCGGAAGTTGAGCATAAACGCACCCTCAAGTGGACTTTGGGCCAACAATTGATTTATATTGGGATTACAGATATCATTGAAATTGGAAAAAGAGAGTATAATATTTCAATAGCCTCTCACCTGTCAGTCATGTTATCTCACTCCCAGTTTATCTTCCTTTTCTTCTTTTTTTTTTTTTTTGTATTAGCATTGTTTGATTGTGTAATGCTAATTAAGCATTTTTTTTTTGTATTGGTGTATTTTAAAAGATTTTATTTTATTTTTTTATATCTGTTGACTAAAGTTCGTTTAATGTATACGTAGCTTATTTATTATGCCGATTGTACTTGTTTTGTAATTTGTATACAGGGCGCAGCTGTAAAGCAGTTTTTCCACTGAGGTTGCCTACCCTGTATTTTTTATTTAAAGAAGACATGAATAAATTATAATAATAAATACTAAATAAGAGAGTATATTCTGTGGTGTCAAAGGAACCAACATTCAAATAATGTATGTTTTTATATATTTTTGCAATTAGTTTTTGTAATCCATTTCACCAACAACCATATAAATATGTGTTACCAATAATATTCAATTTCAAACGTTGTAAGTATAAATTGTACAAAGTATCATTACTGTTTTGAACAAAAAAATGGGTGCCTTTATGCAGACCCATGTACACATGATTTAGCATGACAATGACTCTAAAAATGATGATACACATTTTCTCGAAACCTATTTTTCTGAACTTGTTTATGGTACCCTAACCGTAATGATTCTGTATAATGCACGAGTAATGCATGATGGAATAACTTAGTGAGTGATATATAACGCACATGTAATAGTGCAAATAATGCATGCTAAATTACTGAATAACTTACGGAAAGAAAAAAGTTTCTCTGTTATATAAAACATAAAGTGCCCCATTACAAGTTGAACTATGTTGATTATATTTGGGGGAACACTCACCGTATACACCTCATTAACTATGCTCTGTAGAAGAAATCTGCACGATTTTTTTCTTTCTTTCAACATCCCCTTGCTGTTGTTCAAGACACACCCATACGCGCACCGAGGGGGGGGGGGGGGGGGGGGGGGGGGGGGTGTTTGGGGTAATCAAACAATTCCCTTGAGTGAAACGTTTTAGGTGTTCAAACACTTCCCTTTAGTTAAAGCCTTTTGTCGCGGGTTTTATGTTTTTTTAAATTATTTTACATCAAAAATAGGACATTAATTTTACTTGCAGTTCGACATAAAAATACACAATTATGTATTCTTACTATCAATACAAAATCAATGATACAGAAAATTGGCAATACAATACTAATGACACGTACTTATAATTAATTGTACTTTTAATTTATAGTAGTTGAAGTAAAATAGTCAGTAAAACTATTTTCCAGGAAGTGTTTAACTATATAAAACTAAAATTTGTGAAAGTGACTTCATAGATGAAATGTTTTGTTGCCATCTGTACCAACGGAAATTATTTTAGTGATTTTAGATATGAACAGAGTTTGTGTACTGAAACCACTTATATTTATTATTCAATTATGAAAATATTCCTCCAATTTCAAGTTTAGAGTGAAGCCACATTATGGTAGTCAAGTTACATCAAAATACATTACTTTCTGACAAGTTTCCTGGTTCAGTTTAGGATGTGATGCACAAAATAAGTAGTCCATTATTTTACATGTTTTGGTTTCGTTCGTATATCATAGCCCTGATTACGTTTTGTACTTTCGATCGAGTACAAAGGCTGCTATAAATACCAAAAAAAAAAACAACGGTCGGTACCTTCTTAGCGAATATGACCATAAACCATGAGTTCAATTCAAATAAAAAAGAGTTTATTTATCAAATGATTAGCAGCCAAAGGCTAAATTGCACATTTGTTACATTTAAAGATAAATATACTAGATAAATTATTGAAAAAAAATACATACAAACAAAATTGCAAAGTGCATGATACATGACTAAAAGTTTATAAAGTTTAAAAAGTACTGAGTGGGCATTCTCGTGGTGATGGCACACACTATCCAGGGGGTGGTGGGCCCCTTCCCCTTCAAAAAATTAATTTATCAAACGACCCCTCCCCCCTGTAACTATATAGATCCGATTGCTAAAAGCAATTAAAAAAAGGGGATCATGCAAACTTCGCTAAACCACACACTCAAGCACCCACTCACACACCCCCAAAGACAAAGAAACAAACCGCACACGCAGCACTCGAACACATACAAAATAATCATCTATCAAGCGCTCAAAACAATGTACAGCGAGGAGCAGAGCTGGAAGAGCCCGGTTGAAAGCTAATAAGAGCAGGGCCAAAGTCGAAAAAAGTGACTTTAGGTTGCCAGATCTCCACAACAAGTTTAAACCGATTTTAATTGCAAGTATTTTTAATGAGACAACATAATTCAGAGGTCTACCTCAACAAATTTGTTGCGAACACCTCCAAATCCAAGATGGCGTCCAAAAAAGCAGCCGTTTTGTATTGCTATAGACAATTGGCGAGATTTCCCAAACGACACCTCATATCAACATTATTCTGCAGACATATTAAAGACATAAAATGTCCTATAATCTGATACCAAACACCGTGGGGTTCAGGATATGTAACACGGTCATTTGTAGCCCCAAACTCAAATTTTAGGAATTTTCCCCCAAAATATGAAATTATTGATTTACATAATTACGCATAAATCAATAATTGTATTAGCAGTTGAATTAATACTTCTCAGAAAACTGTCCAATTATATTAACAATACTCTATGAAAATTTCAATTACAAAAAGTTATAGTTCTTGGAAGTCAGCAATTGATATCGACAAAACGGGTAGTTTTGCACGATTTCTCATGCTGTACAGGGTGTCTCAAAAATGTGTAATCTTAATTATAGGATTTGTATACCAAATGATTGCGTCAATCTCGGGACACCCTTCAATTCCAGTCAGTTATGAACAAATACAAAAAAAAACATTTTCTTGTAATATGATGAATATTCCAACATCATTATGTAGTCCGCGTAGATGTCGTGTCTGTCTTGTATTTGTTTAACTGCATTTATCATAAATCAAGCGCTAAAAATGAACTTAATTCCACTCCACATGGAGCATTCCAGTCAGCTGCATACTGACGCGCATGCCATGCATATTGCGAATACGAATCATACTGGGTGTCCATGATGTGTTTAAAACATTGTCAAGATCATGTTCATTATCTTGAATAAGTTGTCTTACTGAAGTACACAATATGCGGGACATACTTTAATATGTGCAGAGCGTATCTAGATTCGAACACCATCTTGATCGCACCCTTCATGCCCTTCATATCTTATTACATATGTACCTGGATACCATAAAGGTCTACACAAATTGTCTGACTCAGTATTAAAACAAAACAAACTCAATTGCTAAACTAATATGTACAACACCGAAAAGCCTCAGCAAGCCGAATGTTTATTTTTTGTGAACTAAGAATTACATTTATTGGGGCACCCTGTATAGTGTTCGAAATCGTACAAATTTGCTGTATTTGTCGATATCAAATGCTGACTTCCCGTTATTATAACTTTTTGTTTAGATACGGTAAACACTTGAAATTTTCACAGAGTATTGCTGATATAACTGGACAGTTTTCTGAAAAGTATTAATTCATCTCCCAGTGCAATGCTGATGATGTAAATCAATAATTTCATATTTTTGGGGAAAAAGGCCTAAAATTTGAGTTTGGTGCTAAAAATGACCGTGTTACATATCCTGAAACCCATTGTGTTTGGTATCAGATTATAGGAAATTTTATTGTCTTTAATATGACTGCAAAATCATGCTTATTTTAGGTGTTGTTTGGGAAATCTCGCCAATTGTCTATAGCAAGTCAAAACGGCTACTTCTTTGGACGCCATCTTGGATTTGGAGGTGTTCGCAACACATTTTTTGTCTCATTAAAAAATACTTTCAAATTAAATTGGTTTAAAGGGATCTACTAACTTTTTTGACATGTGCAAAAAGTGATGAATGGTTGGTGCAATGTATATTGTTGTTATCTCATATGTCCACAGGGTATTGTGTGAACATTTCAAGTCAAATGGACATTGTATGGCCAAGTAATGAGCGAAAATGCAAAGTGATATTCAGTAACTCACTTCCACTCACTTTGTACACGGAAGAAAACTCGCCCAGAGTTTTTTCTTCTCTGAATACTTCAATCATACATAGCTTTGTAACGAAAGGGAAATTTGAAAAACCGAAACCTGTCCCATGATTTTATTGTTAATACGAATACAACAAGGTATAAGGGAACCGCTAGAATTAAAATTTTATTTTGAGGATTTGGACAATGTTACTAAGTCCCTTTAAACTTGTTGTGGAGATCTGGCACCTAAGTCCTTAAGGAAGCCACTTTTTCGATGTTGGCCCTCCCCTTATAACTCTAGGATAGAAATTCAGTGTTCTGAAGTCATGATTGGCTAGTCTAGCTTGTGCTCTGACGCGGCGGCGTCGCGGGGTGGTGCATTCCCGTAACGTTGGTAGGCGTTTCCGTGTCTTGATTGGTTGGTGGACGTGTTGTATCCGATCTAGATCATTTTCAGATTCCCTGTAAAAGCTTTATTAAAGTGATCCATTTACTTTGGGTTTTCGCGGTACAGTGGATAATTTAACATTTAAACACTTAAATCGTAAATATTTTGTTAACGAAAGGGAAATTTGAAAAACCGAAACCTGTCCCATGCTTTTATTGTTAAAACAAATACAACAAGGTATGAGGAATCCACTATAATTCCAATAGGATTTTGAGGATTTGGACAATGTTATTAAGTCCCTTTAAAGCCTTTTGTCGCGCGTTTTATGTGGTATGCATCGGTGTAATTGCTGAGAAATTCTGTAGAGCAGAGAGAATAGGGTCTGGGCCTTCTGAGAGACTGGGCCTTCAATATACTACTGCATGGCACGTGACTACCCAGGGTGGTGTTTGGGGTTCAAACACCCCCCTTGGAAGAAAACAAATGACTGTTCTGTGGTGTTCAAACACCCCCTTATAGTTTTTGTCGTTGTCGGGTACACTTTTTTACCGGTCTTGGTTCCACTTTTTACGGGTCTCGAGTCCACTTTTTATCGGCCTTGACCATCATATCCAATGGTCTTAGGCACCCCCCCCCCCCCCTGAGGACACAACTTAACCAGTGGTCTTGGCCTCGACCTCGAAAATATTTGGCGATGGACAACCCCCCCCCCCCCTCCCCCCCCCCCCCCTCCTTTATTTTCAATTGTCGTGGATCTTTGTGTTCTATTTTATGTTACTTAC
>JBAMJV010009730.1:0-24884 GCA_037951105.1 Echinarachnius parma
CCCCAGTTGAATAGGTATTACGTAACTCGCTACGCCCGTGGTTACAGAATTGCAATCATTACTAATACGAGTACTGAAGCGATATTTCAGAACTCCAAATTAAAAAAGCAAAACGTTTTTTTGCAAAAATCGTATATCAATTTCCTAATTGAAAACAAAATACAAATACAAATATCTGTGGAATGATATGGTATTCCATTTATCATGCTGGTACCACAAACACATGGATTTTAAAGTGATCCATTCACTTTGTACAGTTTCAATCAAAATCACTTGGAGCTTCCCATTTCTCTTGTACGTTGTTGTAAGGCCTATATGGTAACAGACGAATGAAATGGGTTTTGATTTTTCAAATATCTCCATAATCATGGATATATCTATGATTGAATTAAAGAGCGTCTATAGACGGGGTCTATAAGCAACTTTGTTGGCATGTGAACAAAACTGTTGGAGAGTTGATAACACGTGTAGTTATGTGATCAGGGCCCCGTTGCAGAAAGAGATACAATCGATTGTAAGTTGCAATTAATGGTAAGTCAGATCACGTGTTCTAGATGCGCAAATCTGATTGGTTAAAACGCGTAAATTTGCTGACTTACGATCAATCGTAACTTACAATCGATTGTATCTCTTTCTGCAACGGGGCCCTGATATTTCCTCTGAGAAATGTGAAAAAATTGTTGGAGAGTTGATAACACGTGTAGTTATGTGATCAGGGCCCCGTTGCAGAAAGAGATACAATCAATTGTAAGTTGCAATTAATCATAAGTCAGATCACGTGTTCTAGATGAGCGTATCTGATTGGTTGAAACGCGTACATTTTCTGACTTACGATCAATCGTAACTTACAATCGATTGTATCTCTTTCTGCAACGGAGCCCTGGTATTTCCTCTGAGTTATGTGTAAACATTTCATGGTAAATAAATGTCATAATTATTATGACCGAGCAATGAACGGAAATGCTAAGTGATATTTCCTAAGTCATTGTAATGATTTGTTACACACTTAAACCATCTCCGATGGAGATTTTTTGAATCCAAACACTTTAAATCATATATATAATATTTATAGTGAAAGAGAAATATGGAAAGCCAAACCATGTTCCATGTTTCTATGACATGTATGAGTACCGCTATAGAATTCTAAGTAAATTGTGTAGATTTTGACAAATAATGTTACTAGATCCCTTTAATGGCACGACAATCTGCTAGTAGAAACCGGTCTGTCAGTCTGTGCAGTGATGTATCACACATTCAGCCATTAAGATGACATGCGCCATTATCCGCATCAATGGTGATTGTTTATTAACTTGTCTCTAAGGAACGACAACAATGCTACACATGAATGAACGCGATAACCTCCCCCCGGATCTTATCAAGCAGTTCAAATGTCTGCATTTTTATGTCGTAAAACCGGGAAAAGGAGGGGGGCGGGGGGAGGGAGATTATAAGCCCGCGAATAATTCATTTTAAAACAATACAAACTATTTACTGTTTATTAACACGCCACTTCGAAACTACAACAATTTTACACATGAATGAAAGTGATAACCATTCCCGGATCTTATCAAGCATGCAGTTCAAACGGCCATATTAGTAAATGGCGTAAAGCCGGTGGAAAGGGGGGGGGGGGGGGAGGGGGGTGGGTGGCACATGCCTGCCAATAATTTATTTCGAAACCATAAAAACGAGTGAATGTTTATTTACACGTCACTGATGATGATAAAAATGAATGAGAGCGATAACCTTTCACATGAACTAAACAAGTCGTTTATATAGCTGTAATTTTATTCAAAGTCGTAATGCCGGGAAAGGGGCGGGGGGGTGGGGGGGGGGGGGCGGGGGGGGGGGTGCACATGCCCACCAAA
The DNA here is from genome assembly GCA_037951105.1 of Echinarachnius parma. Taxonomy (NCBI): domain Eukaryota; kingdom Metazoa; phylum Echinodermata; class Echinoidea; order Clypeasteroida; family Echinarachniidae; genus Echinarachnius; species Echinarachnius parma. The sequence continues at coordinate 1,869 of JBAMJV010009730.1, forward strand.
AATGTATTACACAAAATAAAAACGAGCGACTGTTTTTTTAAACGTCACTGATGATGTTACAACATAAATGAGCGCGATAATCTTTCCCCGGATCTTATCAAGTAGTTCAGATAGCTGCGTTCTCAGTCAATGGCGGATAGCCAGCCGGGAAAGGGGGGGGGGGGGGGGCACATGTGCCCGCGAATAATTCATTTTAAAACAATACAAACTATTTATTGTTTATTAACACGTCGATACGGAACTAAAACAATGATACACATGAATGAAAGCGATAACCGTTCCCCGGATCTTATCAAGCATGAAGTTCAAACGGCTGAATTTTTAGTCAATGGCGTATAGCCGGGGGGAAGGGGGGGGGGGGGGGCACATGCCCGCCAATAAGTATTTTAAAACAATCAAAACGATTGACTGTTTATTTACACGTCACTGATGATAATTGAAGAGCTCAGTTCCAAAAGGCGCTAAATCCACTTTCCATAAAAACTGAGTTTACGATATATGTACGTAGCTATCTGGGAATCAACATTTTACGACAAATTACTCACTCAAAATCAAAATATAGAAAGTACAATTTTCATATTCCAATAGGCACGTGTAAAAACTTGAGCAAAGAAACCTGTTTTCCTCGAAAGTTGAAAGAGTGGATATAGCACCTTTTTGAAAAAAGCTCTTCATATTACAACATAAATGCGAGTGATAACATTTTCCCGGATCTTATGAAGTAGTTAGGATAGCTGCATTCTCAGTCTATGGCGTATAGCCAGCCGGGAAAGGGGGACGGGGGGGGGGGGGGGGATTCCCGCCAAGGATGTGATACAAATACAAATAATAAAAAATAAGGGGAAACCCCATTACTAAATTAAGTACATAGGATGTGCCCGACAATAATTCCCAACCAATCAATCCACCCACGCTACGCCACTGTTTTCATTTCTTATCCACGGCCCGAATTCTCAACGGACGGTTAGAACTGGAATTTAACCTCCACTGTGATGTTAGTTCATGTATAAACAATTTAACGCATTTTGCTGTTGATAAACTCAAACAAGCGGTGTAATTTTGTTCAGGACTATGCATTCGAGAGATGAATCTCATCAACGTTTAGAACGACAACAATGTTACGCATGAAAAGGCGCGGTGACCTTTTCCTTGATATTATCAAGTATAGTTCAAAAAGCTTCATTGTCAGTTAATATCTTGGCCTGATTTCAGAGTGAATAAAACATAAAGTTAAATTGATCTCTACATTATGTGTTTTGTTTAACATTTCATTGATTAGATGGTAACACACAATTGGAATGATTAATAATTCAACATTTAGTCCGTGGGTTACATTTAGTCCACGGGCTTAATAATCTAAGTATAACTAGGCGATGTATTCGAGGGGTTGCTGTTATGAATTTTGATTTATACGGTACGCATGGTATGTGATTTATTACCCTAGATTCTGTCAGTCATTAATTCAGTCAAATCTTAACTCTTGAGTTATCCATTTTAAACTTTTGATCACAATACAAATATTTACCTCCAAAATTGTCGGCTGTCATCTACAGCCCTCGTCAGCTTTGTGACCCGACTTGACCTTCGTGACGTAACGATTGATCATCGGGTCGTAGACATTCGGTAGCTTAACTTCAAATCTTAACTCTTTCCGGTACCATTATTAGGCATAATTATAGGGCTGTACATTATCTCCTTTTTAATCAAGAGAATAGCCCCCTCTCCCTTAACCCTCTCCACTCCCTTTAACCTCACCCCACCCTCGCTGATGTTTCACACACACTATTAAGGTAAAAGTGTTCTGGTTATGGACGCCCTTCCCTCCCCCTCCCCCTATAACCTCACCCCACCCTCGCTAATGTTTCACACACACCATTAAGGTAATTGTGTCCTGGTTATATATACTGACACCCTCCCCTACCTCCCCCTATAACCTCACCCCACCCTCGCTGATGTTTCACACACACACTATAATTATTATAAAGATAAATGTGTTCTGGTTTAGGACGCCCTTCCCTCCCCCTCCGACTATAACCTCACCCCACCCTCGCTAATGTTTCACACACACCATTAAGATAATTGTGTCCTGGTTATATATACTGACACCCTCCCCTACCTCCCCCTATAACCTCACCCCACCCTCGCTGATGTTTCACACACACACTATATTATAAAGATAAATGTGTTCTGGTTTAGGACGCCCTTCCCTCCCCCTCCGACTATAACCTCACCCCACCCTCGCTAATGTTTCACAAACATCATTAAGGTAACTGTGTTCTGGTTATATACTGACACCCTTCCCCCCCCCCCCCCCCCCCCCCTATAACCTCACCCCACCCTCGCTGATGTTTCACACACACACACACACACACACACACACACACTATAAAGATTTTAAAAAATAATGTGTTCCGGTTACGGACACCCCCCCCCCTCCCTATAACCTCACCCCACCCTAGTTAATGTTTCACATACACTATTAAGGTAAATGTGTTCTGGTTTACGGACGCGATCAGGTTACGCGAGTTCTCCCAATAACTTTTGCGGACGGGAGATGATTATGACTAGGTGTATATAATCCAAGGAGACGGGACATTTGATATCACAGATTTTAAGCCTTACGATTTGACTTATTATCATTTATATGGAGGACAACTCAATGACAGAGACGTAAGAATTGGTTTGGATTTTATTCAAATACGCTTTTTTTTATTGAATCAATATGTTAAGAAAATAAACGAAGTAATCATAGCAAAAAGTATAGCGCAAGGAACCGGATATGCCACTTGCTTTAATGAGATATCAATGACAGAAATTGTAAGAATTGATTAGAATATTTATCCAAATACGCTTATTGTATTGAAATTGAATAATGACAATTTGTATTTTTTTTTCTCACGTCACCACACATGGAGTAATGGAAATATATTATACAAAGAAATATCAGAGAAAATATACAAATGCACGTCCCGAAGAACGCATAAAACACACAAACACTCACACACACACGTACATACACGCACAGTGGGCATTAACGAACACACACACATACACACACACACACACACACACACACACACACACATACACACAGAAACACACACACACATATACACACACAAACATACTATCTACAGTAGATAGGGAACAACTGTGTGTATATCTTTATGTGTTAATTATATTCGTGAGTTTGTGTCAATTTTCTTGTATGTATGTTTGTATGTGTGTTTGTATGTGTGTGTGCGTGTGTGTATATGCGTGTGCGGTTGTGTATTTTGGTGTGATTTATCTTTGTATAAATGTTCCTTAAAAAGTTGATTTTGTTTTTATTTATGTTTGTAAATTTGCCATCATGTAAAGCGCATAATAGGGAATGTATTGTTCATTATATGCACTATAGAAATTAAATATATAATCATCTATTATTATTATTATCTGTGCATGTTTTGTGCGTATGTGTGTATGTGTGTATGTGTGTGCGTGTGTGTGTGTGTGTACGTGCGTGTGTGTGTGAGTGTGAGATAATGTAGTATGTGTGTGTATTGTTCTACACCATGCAGAGTATTAATATAGTAGTAGTTGAACATTATTAACATTGAATATGTAGGAACGAGTCTACCTCAAAATCTTCGCTTAGGAAGAATCCATTAGCTAAGAACTCGTATTAGGCCTAGGGATTATGCACCGAGTTAACAAGGTACCACTTAGTTAGTGTATGTACCGTGTTGGTAATGCCACCCACTTATTTATACTCGTATAATAATAATAATAATGAAACACTTTTATATAGCGCATAACACATAAGCACAACTGCATGTCCCTATGCGCTTTATTATTACCCTTGGTCATCAGGTACAGGTCAAACCCGCACAATTATCTTGCGCACCATCTCAACTCCCCGAGGAGCATACTAGCCAATGGCAGCTATATGATAGCGCCCAGGCTAATTAACACCCGACCAAGTACCCATTTATACTCCTGGGTAGAGAGCAGCAATGTGGATTAAATGCCTTGCTGAAGGGCAAACGGAGTGGGCAGGGTTCGAACTCGGGATATCGAGATAGGAAAGTATAGTGCCCTTCCCGTGAACTCAAATATCAACTAAACTTTAACATTTCAATTTTATTTCCGTTTCTAACAAAAACAAATTACAAATCAATTGTAATCATTTACAAAAATAAAGGAATACAATCATACGATTGGAAACAGAGGGGTCCACTTAAAAAAAACAAAAATAAACCAACGCTAAATCAAAAATTATGTCACGTATTTATCTTTAAAAATATATAAACGCATAGTATGCTACCCAGGCAGTTGAAACGGTGCGCAAGATAATTGTACGGGTTTGACCAGTCCTGTACCTGATGACCAAGGGTAATAATAATGCGCTTAGAAACATTGTATTAAGCGCTATATAAATGTAATATATTATTATTAGCATTATAATAACTAAACATTCTTTTGTATATCACTCACCGTTTTGTTGTAAACTGTCGGTTAATCCAGGGGCGGAACACCTATCATTTGAATATTCACGCAGGTATTAAAGATGATGTCCGGACTAATTGGTACGAAGGTTATGCAAGGCCCCCTCCACGTAAGAATAACACAACAGCACCCGATAAAATCCAGGCTCACGCCGAAGTCATTGAATAATATTAAACAAATATCGAGCACTGCAACGTCTGTTTTCACAACAATTATCAACCATCCGAAAATAAAAATATATAAAAAAAAGAAAAGAAATAGCCCTTATTATTATTAGTCCACCCACTGGGAACGTTGATGATAATTCATTCACAAGAAACAAATCTATGCGCTACGTTCTTGTTATTACTACACAGGCAAGCAGATCAGGCAATAATAATAATGTCAATAACCACCACCAGGGATGTTATCCAACGTGGTTTTCTGGAGAGAGAGAGAGATGCGAGAGTGTGCTGCTCGCAAGGTGAGGCAATTTTTTTAAATGAGCAGGCTAATACATATATCCACTGACTCTTTTTTCTTCTTCTCCAACCACGGTCGCCTCGGTGATTAGACGCGTATTATAACCCGTGTATGATGTGCTCCTGTCTCGTCTCACTCACTCGCTCGTTCGCTCTATACGCTAAATGAGACAAATTGGAGGAGTTTGTTTTCTGAGCATGCGCACTACGAAGGACGTTTGGCATGACAATAACCTTACTATTCTCTTCTCCCGCCGTATCGTACCGTCTTGTCTTCATAGTTGGTTGATGCCGTTTGGTGGGAGACGCGAAATGAAATCTCGAGAGCAGAATCGAAGTTGAGTCAAATAATAAAACTAACCCATACAATTAAGAACCACGCAGCGGATTTTGAATGACAATAGCCTTTCAGTCACATTTAATTTGATTATTTTATATTATATTTATTTGTATACAAACTACAATATTACATTATATCCGAATTATTTGGGTGTATAATGTCATTATAAAATCGTTTTTTTTAATTCACAATTAGTACTCTTGACCGAGCATGCTAAATATCACAACCAAAATACGAAATACGTCTGAAAATATATTTAAAAATAAACATTTTAAAAACGACATTGATTTTACATAACGACAGCTATGATTATCAGGATCTCCAAAGATGTCACTGTATTACTTGTTTGGGAAAGCATGTTTAATTAGTTAAATAAATTGTATTTACTTCAAATTAATCAGAAATATGTTAATTCATATAATTCCATACATATACTGTAGATAGTCGAAGCAGGGGGGAAGGGGGGGGGGGGGGGTAGCTTGGGGCTGCGGGTCCCCTTGGGTTTTATAAACGGCCATATTCGGGCAAAACCATTTTCATATTCAGGTAAATCCATGTCATATTCGGGCATAATAAAATCACATTCGGGCGAACTCATGTTATACTATCGGGCAAAGTCATGTCATTTTAGAGCAATTTAACGTAATTTTCGGGCCACCAAACCATCAATAACATAACATTCTCGTGCGTCAAAGACGCAAGAACCCTTTTTGTTTTGTTTTACTTGTTAGATGAAAAGTCGGGAAGGATAATTATTATGGCAAAAGATCCCACCCGCCTGGAAATATGTGCCTCTGTACGCCCATGTATGAGAACAAAAACAAAATACAATATAACATTTTAACAGTAATTCAAATAAAGCATCTCTAACAAACCAAACGATTGTCTTGTTGTGGATCTAATTAAACATTTAGATTGACGTAGAAGTTATATTGTTCTCGTTTGACGCAAATTTCCTTGTGTTTTAATTTCCTGTCTCGGGGGAAAAAAAAAGAAGAGAAAAATACGCGTTTGGTCAAACACGACGATAAAGGCTGTAACCTCACTGTTATAGTAACAAGAAATGTATTAATTGATGTTCGGTGGAGTATGCTAAATATCACAAACAAAATTAGAGATACGTCAGAAAATAATTTAAACAAAAACATGAGGAAAGGTAGTACCAGTAGTAAAGAGAAATATCCTCCTGCAGCTTTACAGCAATATACATGTGTACAAGTTCAAACTAAGAAGAAACTCACCAGAAGTTAATTTAATAAATGATCATGAGCAAATAAATCGGAATAAAAGGTAACTAATTTGCTAGAACGGATTATTATATGAACTATAAAAAAAAAGAAGACAATTACATGGGTTTCGCAGGGAATCGAACCATAAACCTAATGTACGTGTGCTCTATCCACTGAGCTGCGAGGTCCTATTAATGGCGAATCCAAATTTAATTTTATGTACTTTGCTTAATTTATTCATTTTTATTTAGAAATATACATGGATAAGAAATCAGAAAACAACCGTGCAATTAATATCATTTAAAGGATAGCCTTTACAGTTCCGGATTAGAGGGCGCTTAAACATAATTTATTTGTGAAGTAATGAAAACGAAGCGTAATATTTGAAGGTGCACATGATTTTAGACACAAAACAAACTTTGTTTGATCAAAATCGGCTCAGAAACAGCTGAAATATCTATAAATGTATCCGATTGGAATAAATGTTGGAACCCAAATTGTTTCGATAATTTAAGAAAAATTTGTCGTAAACGTGGCTTTAATTGCTATTATTTTTAAAGATCTCTATTGAAGCATTATGTTACTAAACATCAAGTTGTCATCTTTTGATAAGAAATGGTTAAAAAATTCAGGTGTCGATCTAGAGGGCGCCTTATTGTGTTAACGGCTGATAAAAAAGAAATGAAAAACAGCCTTCTTATACATATAGCCATTTACCTGTATCGACCATTTAAGCATCGTTGATTTATTACTACAAGTTCTAGATACTAACATTCAGTTTGACCATAAACTACTGTTTTATCCCTTTAAGTGCAGTTTTTACTGATGATTACTATAACTAATTGCATTGGGAAATAAATTAATAAATTCGTATAGATTTGAAAATACCCAAATGTTTTCTTGTCTCAGTTCACAGAAGCACGATTACATTTACGTCATATTTACGTCAGGGAATAAAAACATGAAAGAAACATGCGGCCGATTTCACATGACAATACCTTTTTAGCAAACCGGTATCGGGTCAGTGTTGTGTGATATATTACTTAAACATCATGTTAACGGAGCGTGGAAATGACACAATGAAATTAGAGTGACATCAATAAAAGAACACGGGGCTGATTTTACATATGAGGAAGGTCGTATACATATGTATATCATCATCATCATCATCATCATCATCATCATCATCATTCCCATATTCATCATCATCATCATCGTCATCATCGTCATCATCGTCATCATCGTCATCATCATCATCATCATCATCATCATCATCATCATCATCATCATCATTCTCCACCTTCCCCATAGCACTATCTCACTGCGTAATACCGTAGTTTCTTCTCTTCTAATTATCAAATTACAATATGCATGACGTGAGCGGTTTTCAATCAGATGAATTGCGTAGTACGCATGCTGATTTGAGATGAAAACAACCTAATTGAATTAAAGAATGCGTGATATGATGATATCGATACCCAAAACATGACAAATACACTCAGTAATGAGTCTTTTAAAGGCATTTGTCGACATGTGCAAAAAGTGATATATGGTTAATTATACACTGTGCATTGTTGTGATATGATATGTCTACTAAGTAATGATTCAAGTTCGATGTTTTATTGCCAGTAATGATTTTTAAAAATGCAAAGTGATATTTGCTTACTCAGTGCAATGGCTTTATACAAAGTTTTAATTATCCACCATATAGTTATAAATCTGAATACTTCAGTCGTATACTTTTCATTGTAACAGAAGAGACATTTGAAAAAAACAAATTAAAGCTGTTTCATGCTTCTATTGGTAATACAAATACAATAAGGTATGTGAGGACCACTAGAGTTCCAAGTAAGTTTTGAGGATTTTGACAATGTTACTAGATCCCTCTAACCCTCTAAGTGCATAATCATGAGTACATGAATCAACTTGCACCGGGTCTTGCATACGAGTATACAGCAACACGCATTTTGTATATACGATGCGAAAAGCATCATGGATGTTACTAGTAACTAATTTCTCACTGGTACGTTTAGTGTGCCATAACACAATTTCGACGGAAACGCTTATAATATGAAATTATGCATGCACATGTGGAACAAAAAAGGCGGGAAAAACAACTCCCCGAGCGCGGGAAAAGAAAATTGCATCAGCGACATCAGACTGATTTTTCTCGCAGGAGTCGCAGGGGGCGAAGCAATTAACTAATTACTGCGCCAATATGTTATCGATTATACTGACACGGGCACAAACTCAGTGGAAGAGTCAGGGTATAATCAGAAATAGAAGGGAGGGGACGCTTAACTAAAAAAAGCCACTTGACGTGAGTGGGTGGGTGGGTGGGGATGGGTCACACACACTTGCGAGGGGGGGGGGGGGGGGAGGGGTCACGGATCATCCAGGGCTTTGTGGGTGCTCATGCTCATAGAGGTCACCCCCGAGAGATAGACAGAGCCCCCAGGGCTTCGTGGACGCACATAGCGTTCACTCCCGAGAGATAGACGGAGCCCCCAGGGCTTCGGGTATGCTCATAGGGTTCACCCCCGAGAGATGGACGGAGCCCCGGGGCATCGTGGATGCTCATAGAGGTCACCCCCGAGAGATAGACGGAGCCCCCAGGGCTTCGTGGATGCTCATAGAGGTCACCCCGAGAGATAGACGGAGCCCCCATGGCTTATTGGATGCCCGTAGAGGTGACCCCCGAGAGATAGACGGAGCCCCCATGGCTTCTTGGATGCCCGTAGAGGTCACCCCCGAGAGATAGACGGAGCCCAAAGGGCTTCGTGGACGCACATAGGGTTCACTCCCGAGAGATAGACGGAGCCCCCAGGGCTTCGGGTATGCTCATAGAGGTCACCCCGAGAGATAGACGGAGCCCCTAGGGCTTCTTAGAAGGTCACCCCCGACATATAGACAGAGCCCCCAGGGCTTCGTGAGTGCTCATTTGGGTGACCCCGAGAGACGGAGTCCCCATGGCTTCGGGGATGCGCATAGGTATGGGCGTAGATATTTACGTAATACCTATTCATTAGGGGGGTGAATGAATAGATATTCCCCCCTGATGAATAGGTATCAATGACAGATCTACGCCCATGCTCATAGGGTTCACCCCCGAGAGATAGAGGAGCCCGAGGGGTTTTGTGGATGTTCATAGGGGGTCATAGAAGTTAAATTAATGGCCGCCTCTTGTGGGCATTGAAAGCAGACGACAGTATTCCATAAATTATTTTCGTTATTGGGAATAATATTCAAGAGGAAACAAGTGACTAGAAATGACAGGAGTTATGCTCTCATCTCATCCAATAAGTCAAAAGGCTATGATTTCCTTCCCCTTTAACAATGTTTTCATACTGAAATGGAATAATGGTACATCTCGTTATGCAATAGATTTCAAATAGATAATGTACCTTCAAAAGATCACCGTTCATGAACAAGATCTCTGGTAGAATTTCATGAAAATCGTTTTTCATTCAAACCGGCGTTTCAAAATTGTAATGCCCCCTCTGTCTCGGCGGCGCGGTCATGAAAGATAACGGGTGCTAACCACATATTGATATCATAATGATAGCTTTTTAGTCGACAGGTGAATGAATGTATTCAAACACTTACGGTGTCCACCAGTAGGGTCCATGGAATATCATAGCTTTGACCCACTTCGAAATTTAACACTGAAATTGTAATAATTCAGAATAATAGAACATTTTACTGTATGCATTTAATGTGATATATTGTACTCGTTCTGATGCCAAATAATTGAATGTTTTCTTCTGCTTTCACAGGACTCGTTCTTCCTTAGCTCGGTTTTGTCTTGTTTTACATGGCATTGCCGTGTAGTTGATGGTGAATAAACCGTACTAAAACTGCGAAAACATCAGTAACTTAAGGCCCGGTCACATATCAACGGATAACGTAAACGGATGCCCGACAAATAGAACATTTGCGAAATCAAATTATCTGGTGGTGAAAGTCGTATCCATTGATTCATGCACAGAACCTACCACCAATAGAACAATGTACATCGCCTGACAAGGAACGGACAAGAAATAAAACGCATACCAACGGAGACGAACGAATTGAAAATGTTGCTCTCCGTCGGGCATCCGTTCAAGCTATCCGGTGTTATGTGACCGGGCCTTCAGTAATGCCTAATAGCCCGGTCAATTCATATATCACCGGATTGCGTAAACGGATGCTAAACGGAGAGCTACATTTTCAATCCGTTCGTATGCGTTTCTTGTCCGTTCCTTGTCGGGCGATGTACGTTGTTCTATCCGGCGGAATGTTTTGTGCATGAAGCAATGGAGACGACTTTCACCACCGGATAATTTTATTTCGCAAATTTTCTATTCGTCGGGCATCCGTTTACGCTATCCGGTGATATGTGACCGGGCCTAAGGTGTGGACATTTTCTCCTACCCTTTTAAAATCACCTGCCGTACACCGGGACACATCCATCATATGAAGAGCTTAATTCCCAAAGGCGCTAAATCCACTTTTCCAACTGTTCTTTGTCTAACTTTGTACACAATGCCTATGGAGATATGAATATCTGGAACGTTCCATACTTTGATTTTGATCGTGTAATTTGTCCTAAAAGATTGATTTCTAGATAGCTACGTTAACTCAATCGTTAACTCAATTTGTATGGCAAGTGGATTTAGCGCCTTTTAGAACTAAGCTCTTCATATCGTTTTTAGCTATTTGAGTTCTGCACACCAACTTGTAGGTTTGGAGCCTTTTCTAGATCTGAAGAGCTTAATTCCAAAAGGCGCCAAATCCACGTTAACTTTGGAGGAAATGAGATTTCTTTGCCCAACTCTATTCTTTTAGTTTGGGGAATATGTATCAAATATTAAATGTCACGGCTTTATTATGTGGGAAACCGATATGCTTGGTGTTACCATGGCAACCAAACTTGGGCTTGGCGAAGGTCAGGTGACTATGCTAGCTACTGCGTGCCATTCAGTATGTCACGGTTGAGCCGCGCGCTGCATAAACCTTCGCAATTATATGGCATTGTCATCTCTCTCAACCAGTGGCGTAGCCAGGAATTATACAAGTTGGGGGGGGGGGGGGGGCTACATAGAAGTATGACTCCCACTGTCAACTTGCGAGCGCGTAAGCTCGAGCCTCTTTAGGTGGGTTCATGGGTGCGGAGCCCCCAGAAGCTTATGGATTTTAGCAATTTAAAGCCCCCAAATCGAAACTACCGGCTAACAATCAAGCAAACAAAAACTGCCGGGCCTAAGGGAAGGGGGGGGGGGGGGGGGGAGGGGAGGGGGTTCCGATCCAGGAGCTCCCCTCCTCCCTCGCTACGGCAATGCTTCCATCTGCATCGATCAATTAAAGTGATCCACTAACTTTGTCTTTGTCGAATTTAACCAAAATTACAAAAATTACACACACACACACACACACACACACACACACACACACACACACACATACACACATACACAAAGTTTTGACACCCTCTTCACGCCCCCACCCTCCCCACCCCTCGGTTTGGGTTGATCATGGCTGCTTCAATCTGTACGTTACGCCCCCGCCCCCGCCCCGCCCCCCCCCCCGGTCCCCTCCTTGAAGAGGTGTTCTGGTCTAGTGGCCAGAGCCCTGCTCTTCGCACTCATCAGCCCGGGTTCGAACCCATCGGCCTCGAAGAGCTTTCTTCCAAAAGGCGCTATATCCACTTTTTCAACTTTCGAGGAAAACGGGTTTCTTTGCCCAAATTTGTACACTTGCCTATAGGAATATGAAAATCGAACTTTCTATATTTTTCTTTTGAGTGAGTAATTTGTCGTAAAATGTGGATTCCTAGATAGCTACGTAGCTTATGAATGTAGATATATCGTTAACTCAATTGTTATTGAAAGTGGATTTAGCGCCTTTTGGAACTGAGCTCTGATGGAAGGTGACGATAAATGGCGCTCACAGACGTTATCATAATCATAATAATAGTAACAGACCAGCATTAATATCAGTAGTGCGCCACCAATCTAGAATAAATTCTATTCCGAGGCGCATTATAATTAATCAAAATTGATTGAACGAGTCTAAAAGAACCAACCAACCAATAACCATGCAACCAACCAACCAACCAACCAACCAACCAACCAACCAACGGCCGCCCAACCAGCCAGCCAGCCAGCCAACCAACCAACCAACCAACCAACCAACCAACCAACCAACGGCCAACCAACCAACCAACCAACCAACCAACCAACCAACCAACCAACCAACCAACCAACCAACCAACCAACCTCTCCTTGGGAATGGTTGCCAACAATATAAGGAAAGTGCAGTTACTAAGATTTTAAAACGGTTCTTTTTATAATCTAGCGTATCAATCATTACTTCTGACAAATATTAACAAAATACATGCATACAAAAACAAAAAATTCAACTCACAATAATGTTGATTGCCTCGTTACACCAATACAACGACATTTATTGATCGTATACACAATGTATTACAAACACAATGACATATTTACCATAAACAAGCTCGCGATTTATTACATTAAACAAAAACAAAATTGTAAGGAATACGAAATGACAAATCAATTATGTTTATCTAGGCTATATAATATTCGATGTAACATTATAAAAGTATCCCAATAATTAACAATGTATGCAATATCACTGAATATAATATCACTTTTTTAAAACATCAATCAATATAAAAAAAAAGTAGTACTTGTTTATTTAAGAAATGTGTTTGCATTGGTTTCTGTAACCAAAGCAACAAACATTTTACACATAAGTATATACAAGTTAAAATGTACTTTACATACAAACTTTGATATAAATATAAAACGATATAATGTATTACGGTATATATCAATGTAATTTATGTACTAAAAATCAAATGCAATACATAATGTAATTATAATATAATGGTCTGTATGACATGTTTCGATACGTTTTTTCCAAATCATAATAACAAATTTATTGACTAAAAAGAGATGCAATACGTACACAGTCTACTGAAGTAAAAGGATCTTTACTCGAATTATATTTAGCTATATTCACGTAAGCGAAGTGAAAGCTTAGACAAAATAAATCTTTTTAATCAAATTCGATCGCGTAATTAGGAACAATGATTTTGAAAATGCATTAAGATATACTGTAATTATATTACGTCAAAAGATATGAAACACAAACAATGGTACACACACAACATGACGAAGGATATTTTGTGAAATGCATTAGTTTGATTAAATTCGTTCTAATTCTAAAATGCAAACACGAGAATGGTTCAAACAATACGAACCGGGATAAATAAACGAAGTTTCTTTTGTTTTGTATAATTGAGGTTCTTACAATTAGCGCTGAACAGCACAATAGTCAGAAAACGTGAACAAATACGAATGTAATTTGGATTCGTGGGCCTCGCGTTTTATTTGATTTCGTTTGACTCATTAGCAAATGTCATTGTATCAATTTTCTTCAAGATCTACATTATACTCAGGTAGACATTTCTTTATGCTGTAACATGATAACGTAGATGTTAATTCATACAAATGAGCAGTTGTGTTCTTCTTTTCTATATATAATTTTCGTACTTTGCGTAGTTCAGTTTTGGTATAGAGGGCGCTGCACGAAATAATTTATTTGTGAGATAATTGAAAAACTGAGTGTAAAATTTGAAAGAGCATACAATTTGAATGACAGAATAAACTTTATTTGATCAAAATCGGGTCAGAAACGGCTGAAATGTCAATAATCTGGGCCCACGATTTAAATAGTTTTTGGTAAAAAGAGTACAGTTTGGGTCAAACTGAATTTTAGTAACCAAAACCTGCACCATTACATAACAAACTAACAGTTACAACTCCACCATGCTCGAAAGGAATACAACATTACAAATGACTAAGTAAAAAGCCTGTTATCATTAAAAAAAAGAGCCGTTAAAACTCAAAAGGGCGCTCTCTAAAAACATATTAATTTCAACCATTTTAAAGCATGTGATGTTTTGTTGAAATAGTGATAAGATAATCAACAACTATTCAAAAACTTATTTTCTTACGGCTGGTTCAAAATTATCGAATAATTGTGGGGCCCCATAATTATTACAATGGTTATGTTCATGGATATTTCAGCCCGATTTTGATCAAATAAAGTTTATTCTGTCATTAAAATTGTATGCTCTTTCAAATTTGATCCTCAGTTGTTCATTATCACACACACACACACAAAAAATGTATGTAGCGCCCTCTATACCAAAACTCAACTATCCCTTTACTCAATATTTCAACAAAACATCACATGCATAATTTTGTATGAAAGATGGTTGGAACCAGTGCTTTTTTAGAGAGCGTCCTCTTGTGCTGTAATGGCTCTCTTTGAATGATAATAGGCTTTTTACTTAGTCGTTTGTAAATGGCGCCGCTCTGTGCGCATTCCCAAATTATACTATGCAGTCACTTTGACATTTGCAGGAACTGTAAAACGTTGGGTTCATAATTTATTCTTATTTCTTACAAAATGTTATACAGACATGATTTACACCATCTTTAAAGGGATAGTTGAGTTCTGGTAAAGAGAGTACAGTTTTGGTCAAACTGAATTTTATTAACCAACACAGGTCTGCACCATTACATTACAAACTAATATATAACTCTACCATGCTTGAAAGGAATTCAAACTTACAAACGACTAAGTAAAAAGCCTGTTATCATTCAAACAGAGCCGTTCGAACTCAAGATGGCGCTCTCTAAAAACTCATTGGTTTAAACCATTTAAAATAAAATATTGTGCATATGAAGGTTCGTAAAAATAATGATTAAATATAGAGATATTCAACAACTATTAAACAACTTCTTTTGACAATTTTTGAAATGAAGCATTAAAAACAAATAATGGTTGGTTCAAAATTATCTAATAATTGTGGGGCCCCACATTTATTACAAATGGTTACGTTTATGGATATTTCAGCCGTTTCTGAATCCATTTTGATCAAATAAAGTTTATTCTGTCATTAAAATATTATGCTCTTTAAAATTTTACATTCAGTTTTTCATTATCTCACAACGAAATTATTATGTGTAGCGCCCTCTCTACCAAAACTCAACTATCCCTTTAGTTTCAAGTAACTATGATACGCAGACTAAAAAGATCATCATTTTGAAGACAAAAATATACAGTAAAAATATTGACAAACTGTTGAATAAATTATTTCACGTTGATACAATATCCACTAGATTCACAAAATATGCATATAGGCAATTCCATGATCAGAGGGACATTCAACCCAATATTCTTTTAAATTTTTCTCAAATCCTGGTTCTTTTTCAAGCTTCTTTATCTCAGGAATCACAATTAAACAGAGAGAGCTTTAGTTTCCCACCTTTAAATAACACTGTTTTGTCTTCGTTACGGAGAAACAGAACTGTACATGAAATGGCACATGTGGGACTACACATGCTTGAACACAGTTTTTTATAGGATTTTAAAGAAATTTATAATTTCTTTTTAATTTTTTTATTTTGGTTACTGTAAATAACTTTATATTACACCAACCAGTGTCTCCTCTATGAATTTGGAATGCATGTTCAATGCTAAAAACATCATTTTAATTTGGATGGACAAACTGTAACGTTACTAACCAGGTTTTTGTTGTTTCTACTAAAACCAAAAATACTTTTTTCAATATTTGATACATCACACCACTTGCCAAGACACTGTTAATGGTATACTAATAAAAACAAATTCAGATGACTCCTGTTTACGAGAAATATTTTTCACAAGGACTCATGTTTTTGTCCATGTCCCTTTTTTGTAACGTTACTAACCAAAGTTCGAGTTTGTATTGTCACTCACTGAAATGTGTGGAATTGTTTTGAATTACTGTGTGAAGAAGGTTTTGTCAGGGGGTATTGAATGAACCAATAATTTAAAGAAAATATTCAGGCATCTTTATGTAGCATCCTATTATATTGTACAATATGCCTTCAAATGTAACGTTAATAACCGTGTAATCACAAGCGATGTATAAACAATTTCATTGGGTAAGTAGTTCAAAATATTTAGTGGCGGTATATTGGCAGCATCAGTTATAAAACTCACAAATATTTGTATTTCATACGGATTTGCAAAGACGCCTATGAAGTGACACAAATACTTCGTACCAAAAGACACAATTTATTTTCATAACCTCGATTACTTTTTGTTTTATTACTCTTAACCGTGCCTATGTATTCAAGAGAATACTTAAAAGACGCAACACATAATGTTTTTATTACGACGTAATATTTTAGCAACCATGGATTAAATATATATATACAAGACCTGCACAAAAAGAACGCGTTGATAACGAACCAAAAAGTACATGTAGACGTATAAAATGGTCGACATCTTTGTAACGGTTCAAAGAGTTGTAAGCTTTCCTATATATTATAATTATACAACTCATAGACGTAATAATACATGCATATGACTCAAACTGCCATAATGATTGTAGAACTGTTGTAACGCTCTCTGCTCAAAGATCGTTGCTACCCTCTACGTTTCCATACTGACATTGCGCTCCCCGCTTGTGCTCTTGATCCCCGGGCGGTATTCTTTGGACGGGGGTGCCAAGGGCTTGGTCTTGTGCAGGTCATTTCCTTCTTGTAACGTCTCGGGGAGCGGGCGGTTGAGTGTCTCCGGCAGAAAGATAGCGATGGCACCCCCAACGAACGAGACGACGCCGAAGATGAGGAGCGGGCCCGGTAAGTAGTAATCCCCCTGAACAACAACAACAACATAAACACAAACATTGACACAAATTTTGTACGAAATTAAATAACATTAATAAGACAATGATAATGATGATGGTGATAGTGATGATGATAATGAGGACGATGATGATGATGATGACGAAGACAATGACGACATTGATGAAGAATATGATGATGATGATGACGACGACGATGATGATTATTACGAATATAATAATAATGATGATGATGATGATGATGATGATGATGATGATGATGATGTTGATGATGATGAGGATGATGATTTTCCCGGTCATATAGGTTACAATGCCAAACCCAATATTATCATTCTCCCCCCCCCCCAAAAAAAAATAAAAAATAAAAAATCCAGGGTCAGCTTTTGCCAGGGAATTATTCTTGTTTCAGAATAATCGCATTATGTTAGCAGTGTTCTCATAATAAGCATTTGCCCGTTTGCCCAGCTAGTAAAATTAAAATTCAGAAAGGTAACTGCCCGAAATCGAGCAGCCACCCAACTCTGCAAATTATGTCGAACTAATCTACAATACTTGGGCCACGAAGTTAACTACTAGTCGGGCAAGCCATTCATCTACTAAGTTAAGATTTAAGTAAAGTTATCTTCTATTTGGGATAGAGAAAACAATGCTGACACATATAGATTATCTCGGCGATACTTACGATGTAAAGTATGAAGGGGAAGATGATTCCGCCAATACGAGACCAAAAAGAGCACAAGCCAAATCCCACGTTCCTAAAAAAAAATGATAATAATAATGTAAACATGTGAATGAAACATCAATATGTAATATATCATCATTCAACACTTTCCCTCCTAATTTATGCCACTCTCATAGAGTTAATGCATGGCAGAGGGGGGCAGAGGCAAGTTCCTATGACCAAAGTGTTACAGTCACTAATTCAGTTTACAAAATAATGCTGTAATAATTCCATATAGATTTGTAAAAGATAAATGGAACGAAATCGAATCGTGATTCTTATAAATAAAACAAAGAAGTCGCACTTCCTTCTTTTAAATGTTGATCACTGACTTCTCGCGCGGGAGGGAGAGGGGGAATAGGGAGCGATACAATCGACAAGAATCTCGTCTAACCTGATGGCGGTGGGGAAGATCTCGGTGCCGTAGATGAACACCGTGCCGAAGCTGCAGGTGATGCCGAGCTTGCCGATCATCGCAAAAGTGAGGATCATCGGCTGAAGGCTAGCCCCACTCTCTGGGAAAAAAAAAAAGAAGACCGAAAAATAAATCAACGAATTGCGACGATTAATTGACTGATGGATTCATCTTTATTGAAAAATGACTCAAGATTATGTAGCTTATTCCCTGGGATTCGATCCCGAGATCTCCGGATTGCTAGATCAGTGCTTTACCAACTGAGCTAGAAAGCTCTGGAGCCCTTTAGTTGTCAGTGCTTGTATTGGTCAGAAGCTTTTATAAACCTGAAATAAACCCGAAGGATAAGAAATCAACGTAGGGCTATAATGTGCAGGGGTCAACTAAGTGATGCGAGTTTGTGTCGTAACAGACATGACAGATGTGGATGAAAATTCTCGTTTACTGATCATCGCAAACGTGAGGGAACGTCGGCTTTAAATGGGCCCCCCTCTCTGAAACAAAAAATTTAAGTCCACGATTTATGTTTGAAAGCGAATGGTCGTTTAGGTCTGTATGAATATTTTTTGTTTTTAATGGATCAACCCGTTCCATACTGTATTTTACTATCCCCATAGAGGTAACACATAACCCACCTGGTTCCCGTAGTAATGTCGTTATCGTTGCTGATGAAAATGTTACATTTCAAAACTCCTTTCCGTGGACAACTTTTTGAAAAGACCACAAATTTCTTGTATCCTGTTTTCAATTTCCCGCTAATCATTATGCCGATACATTTTTAGACGGGATCTTCGATTTTCTTGTTTTTCAGCAAAATTCGTAGTAATACCACCAAATAGCGGCCTCACAATTACAAAACACGTTTAAAGAGATAGTTGAGTTTTGGTATAGAGGGCGCTACGCAAAATATGTTTTTGTGAGATAATGACAAACTGAGTGTCAAATTTGAAAGAGTATACAATTTTAATGACAGAATTAACTTTATTTGATCAAAATCGGTTCAGAAATGGCTGAAATATCCATAAACATTAACCATTTTGTAGAACCAGCCGTTAAAATATGTTTTAAATGCTTCCTCTTTTCAAAAAATTACAAAAAAGGTTTTCAAATAGTTATTTCAACAAAACATCACATGCACATTACTTAAAATGGTTAAAACCAATTAGTTTTTAGAGAGCGCCCTCTTGATTTTTAACAGCTCTTTTTGAATGAGAACAGGCTTTATACTTAGTCATTTGTAATTTTGTACTCCTTTCGAGCATGGTTATAACTGTTAGTTTGTAATGTAAAGGTGCAGGTTTGGTTTTTAAAATTCAGTTTGACCAAAAGTGTACTCTCTTTACCAAAACTCAACTATCCCTTTAACCTACTCTATTTTTACAAAATATAAAATTCTACTACAAATCAATTACATATTTTTGATGAATCTTTAGAAAAATACCTGTCTTTTCGGGAGTAAAGGCTGTGATGATACAGGCAATACCGGCAACAATGTTGGCTACAACCAATGTGGGACGGCGCCCCCATCTGTCAATATAATGACAACGAACAATACTTCATTTATTATTTACTATTCAGGGATATGATGCAGCTATCGTTTGAATACCATGTAATAGAACATAACATAAATATAAAACAATAGTTTAACATACCATAATAACATATCGGGTTTTTTTAAGATTAGAAAATTATTTATGATAAAATATTAATCATAAATAAAAGAAATTTGAAGACGTATTTATTTTTGATGTAAGTTATTGGAGAAGTTGTAAAGCGCATCGATCAGTTTTTTTTTTAAATTGGAAATGCGCTGTATAAATATGAATTATTAGTGTTATTATTATTATAAAATACAATAATTGCAATATGATTATAACACATTACATTGTATATATGATTTGTTTTATAGATTGTAATTTGTAGATTTTAAGTATGGCATTGCTTCACTAAATCATTGTTCACTTGATATATGAAATAAGACGAACTAAGAAGTAAAACTATATATCCGTTATATTTATATATTTGATTAGTACATGTTACTTACTTGGCAAGCGTGAACGCAATGAGGGCGTATGCAGGAATCTCCACCAGCCCGAGCAGAAAGAAGTTGAGGTATTTATTTCCCGCTAGATTACTGCTATGCGCGGACAGCCCATAGTAAACAAGACTGCACAGAAACCTGTCAAAGACGTTCACAATATATGTTTGAATTCATTATTTCAAAAAAAGCTGTATCGCTTCGGTGATCCCTCGCATTTATCCCCAAGTTGATTTGTATCCTTCGGGTTTATGTCCGGTTCATAATAGCTTCTGACCATTCAGGCAATGAGAATTAAGGGGTTTCAGGGACGAGCAGCGTCTAGGGTTTTCTATAGCTCAGTCGGAAGAGCACCAGTCTAGCAATTAATCTGGAGGTCTCGGGTTCGAATCCCGTTGGAATCCCATTTTCTTTGCCTTCTTTTAATCACAATACATAATAAGGTGAGACAAATATTTCAACTTTAACAACACTAAATTTTAAACAACCCTGATTTCTAAACTACACTGACTCTAACTCGAATAAACTTTCCAGAATAAATTTCGTGACACCAAGTCAAACATGTTAAAAACAGTTGTAAATTTAAAGATGGCATGCATTAGTTGTTTCATACCTCACACGACGTAAAAACAATTATCAAATAGAGCACAAACTTCCATTTAAAGTGACTGGAATTTTGTTTAGACAAAACATGGCCATAATATGTTGTATGCTATTTCCTGCAAAATTGAAAAAAACCCCGAAAACTTCTTAATCTTCTTTAATCCAAGATTTAACTTGTAACCGTATCATGAATCTCATCACTGATAAAACATGTTGACAGAGTTTAAAAACAACCGCCGTTTCTTATGAAGAGGCCAAGGGACATGATATGTGTGACAGACGATAAAATAATACAATTTAAAAACAAAATCTTCTGTTTAACCTGTTGTAACCAAAAAATGAACTTCTATGTCCAGTCGTAGACATGGCCACTGGCGTACCCAGGATTTTTTCAAGGCGGGGGGGGGGGGGGGGGGGGGGGGATGGGCAATGGTCCGTCCAAATTTTTCGAGGGGGCAGTGTCGGTCAACATTTTTCAAGGAGGGGGGGGGGTGTACGCCTATGGACATGGCAGAAGTAAAAATCAATCTATAAATCTTACCACTGATAAAACATGTTGACAGAGTTTAAGAACAACCGCCGTTTCTTGAAGAGGCCCAGGAACGTGATTGAAGTGACGTCAGACGACGGCGCTGACGGCTTCTCCATCACCGAGAAGTCGTCGACGATCTTCGGGTTTTCCGAGTTGCCATTTTGTGTGACGTCAGTGCGCTTCTTTTCCGCGTAGTCCAACTGCGTGATGGCCTTCCGGTCGTCTTCGACCGTGTTGAGGGTCGGGACGGGATCGATCTTGTTGAAGCGCGCGATTCTCTCGACCACTTTTTTTGCCTCTTCCTCGCGCCCCCGGGACAGGAGCCAACGTATCGGCTCCGATAAGATCCTAAGGGGAGAGTAAAGTCATCATTTCGATTTGAGCATTTTAATCTTAATTCTAAAACTGCGATACTACGTACTTGTAATCACTAACCGGCACCAAAAAATAACCTTCGAACAATTATTGATACTTCCTGAATTTGTCCCTTCTTCATTTGGTTCCCCATTCTAGAGGTCATCGTTAAAACTATACTTACAAGAATGATACATGTTATTGGACTTGTGTAATGACTTAAGCCCGCCACGCACAGAGCCGACTCGATCCGATCCGACTGGTTTTCAGTCAGTCTAGAGTCGGTTTCGCTCAATCGGAGCCGATTCAACATGTTGAATCGGCCCCGAATGATCTCCGACTAGCTCTTGACCGGCAAAACAGGAGGCAATGTATACTGAGCTTTAAGAACAACCGCCGGGTCCACAATCGCCGGGTCCACAACCGCCGGGTCCACAACCGAGGGGTCCACAATCTACAAGCACTGCTTTTCAGTGGATCCCTCCATTTCCAAACATATCATTTATTGTATATGATTCTTATTTTCATTGTACATCTGTTTAATTATACCATAATGTAACCTTTGTTTTGTTTTGTACAATGATATGTATATTGATTTATGTTGGAAATGAAATAAACTAAACTGAAACTGAAACTGAGCTGAACCGACTGGAAACAAGTCGGATTGGGTCGAGTCGGCTCTGTGTGCGGAGGGCTTTATAGGACAAGACGAACGGAATGACTTCATGGGTTTACTAACATGGCAGCTCATCCCGGGGGGGGGGGGGGGGGGGGTACTCAGATTATAGTCGGACGGGGGTGTGCGGCTGAGACCTCCAAACCCATACCCACATCTAAGGGTCCTTTTGCGAAAAATGGACCCATGTCTAAGGATTTTTTTTTCGCTTGCGGCGCTTGTTTTGGGTGTATTTCCCGCAAATTTTGTGGTTTTAAGTTAGCGAGCTTGAAACATTTTGCAATTTCACATCGGCAAATCCAAAAATCCCGTATAAAAAAGGGGAAATATGAAAAAAGGGACCCATGTCTAAGGATTTTTTTGATGAAAAGGGGACCCATGTCTAAGGATCTTTCTTGAAAAAGTCACCCTTCCCAGCGGCACATCCCCGTATACCCAATATACG